>PVKC010000233.1:0-25050 GCA_004027635.1 Crocidura indochinensis | reverse complement strand
TTATCAAGACAAAATAAATGAACCCATTATATTTCTGTGTCAATAAAATTTTTTAATTCTCGAGTTAAATTGCTAACTATAATCAAAATTAAATCTTTTAAATTCAAAGCCAAATTATTAGGAAGGTGTTCCCCTAATTCATTATATCTATAGTTGACCTAAATAATAGTGTAGCAGGTAGGAGACTTGCCTTGCAAGTGGCCTACCCAGATTTGATCCTTGAAATTCCATACTGATCCTTGAACCTGCCAGAAGTAATTTCTGAGCACTGCCAGGTGTGACCCAAAAGAGTAAATTAATAAGTAAACTATATAAATTGAATAACAAGCATAGAATTTATTCTTGGGTTAAGTTCTCTAGATAAAGGGTTGAAGTAGAGCAAACAAAGTTCTTTAACCATTGTCTATAAAGAACTTGAAATAAATGTTTTATTTTGTGACCTTTTTCAACATAGTATGCATGTCCATTTATAACATAGTTTATATTTGATGAAAATTAACCAAGGGCCTAAGAGATAGTATAGCAAACATAGTACACACAGGTTAATATGCATACTAACTACTTATGTTTTATCTATGTAACCCAAGATGGTTCCCCCAAATCCTACCAGGAGTGATTCCTAATCATAAAAACAAGAATAATTAACCAAATTATGTTGGTCTATTAAAGGGTTAGTGTGAGTTGAAAGATAATATCACTACTGTAGAGCTATGGTGTTCCTTGAGAAAGCATTATAATAAACTGGGTACTGAATCAAGCAGTCATGTGCAATGCAAATAAAATTCTAAGTTTCATTACTGCATGGGGAGAATATTTGTCTGAAATCTATCAGTACACTAGAATTTGAATATTCATTATTCAGTTAACTTTATTTTTTTGGTGTGATAAGTTTGTGTGTGTCTGGTGTAGGGTTAGAAAGAGATGTAAAATCACTACATTGTCTTTCAGGAGAAAGGAATTAGTAAGTAAAATATAAACTCTTATTCTGGGTATCAGAAGTTATTATTATTTCTATGACCCTTTTCTTTGCTTCTTACAACCAAATAATTTGGAGTTATCTTACTAATCAATGATTATTAGTACTGAATCCTGCTGTCAATATAAATATTTTCTTTTGATAATTGTCTCTCATTCCAGTGCACTTCTGATTCAACATATGCATTTGGTCCATTTGATTTTTAATTTATATCAAGCATTGAGATAGCTACAATAATGAATTTTATGTTTTCTTATATACCTTTTCTGCAGCCTTGTAGCCCATTTTACAATTTTATTTTAGTTGATCTTAAGAAGACAGTATTTAATTAGGATAAAATAAGTTATTTATCCTACACTACTTTTAGATATCCTGGTTTTTATCTCTGGGATATTGTTAATTTTACATTTATCCCTAATACTATTGTTTAGAATGAAATACCACCATCCTTCCCAGTTAATCTGATCTATGTGAGCCCTATTAAATTGAGATCAGTTTACTTTGATGTTCACTGAAGATTACTCATACTTTATATAGAATTATTTGTTCTTTTTCTAAGCTCCTCATTTATAACATAGCCCACCACTGGTAACATTTGTTTCCTAGAGAAAATTCAAGGTTTCGAGTATAGCAACCTAGAACCTCATATCCCATCCATAAAAGCCTATTTCTTCTTTGTCCTTTATGTTGAAGATATTCTTTATTAAAACTATGAATTTTAGCTTTGTAGTCAATTAGTGCCATCTAATAGTATGTTTATTATTTTCCTACTAATGTACTTGTTGGAAAAAATATTCTGTTTATAATTATAGTGAATAACAATTTTTATTTTTAAATTTTAGAAATTGTTTAACTTTAAACACTTTGGAATTAAAGCTCATATTGTAAATAAAATAGCATTATTTTTAATTTTTAGAGTCAAAAAATATAAAAAATTACTTGCTTTACAATAGATTATGTACAATGTTTAGCAAATGATTATAAGAAAAAATTAGATTTAAGAAAATACATTTTTATTAACATATGAATTTGTTAGAATAGCCTTTAATAATAATAATCTTGTTAGAATATGATATTCTGTTGATAAATTAAATTTTGTCAAAAGCATTTCTATCATTACAAAAGTTTGGTAATTTTATATTGTTAGATGATCCCTTCATTTAATTAAGTTATTGCATTTATTATCATATTTTTCTAAATAAAAGAATAACATTTTTCTTCCTCCAAAACGGGTTGGTTCATGCATCTAGGGTGTTATAATAAAATAGCAACTAAGAAAAAGGAATAAAACTAAATATTGGCTAAGAGCATTGATTCCTGCAACCAAACCTCTTTCTTGTTACTTACATTTTGTCTCAAATAAATACAAAACAAATGTAAGCAATAAATCATAAAATGATAATGATACTAAAATTACTTTTATTGTGAAATTGATGCAAATATTAAGTAAATTATTATATATAAGCACATATCAGCCTGGAGAGCTGGAGAAATAGTACAGTGGACATGGCACATGGATGAGAGTTGAATCTCTCACACCACATGTGATCTCTTGAGCACTGCCAAGAATGATATCAGAGCATAGAGCCAAGAATCAGTCTTAAACAGAACCCGATTTGGAAAAAATAAAAACACAACCCCCTTCACAAAAACCACCTAAAAATAAAAAGACTACTGAAAACTAAAATGTCTATTGTGTAAAAAGCCCATTCTATATATACTGCTTAAATTTAATAAGTACTTCAACTGTAAGAGGTCCAAACCTAGCCTGCATTTCCTTTAAATCTCCTTCTCAGTAAACTATATCCCATTTTTCAGTTTTTTACCCACAAATTGCTATCACTGATTCCTTTCTTTCTTTCATTTTTCACAAAAATTAACCAACAAATCTTATTGCCTTTAAATAATTAGGTCTTCTAGAATTGCTGTTCACATACACAGCACTGCCACTACATCTAATACCAGGGGCTATTGAGTAATATTTTCTTTCTACGACTGTTCTGTTTCTCTGCATGGCATTTACCATCTCATCCTTAAAAAAACAAACCAGGGGGCCCGTGAGATAGCATGAAGGGAAGGCGTTTGCCTTTCATGCAAAAGGTCATCGGTTCGAATCCTGGTGCCCCATATGGTCCCCCGTGCCTGCCAGGACCAATTTCTGAGCATGGAGCCAGGAGTAACCCCTGAGCGCTGCCGGGTGTGACCCAAAAACCAAAAAAAAAAAAAAAAAAAAACCAAAAAAAAAAACCAGGTGAGGCCAGAGAGATAACACAGGTGTAGGGCGTTTGGCTTGCATGCGGCCAACCCTGATGAACTCGGATTTGATTCCATGCATCCCATATAGTCCCTCCAACCTGCCAAGAGCAATTTCTGAGTGCAGAGCCAGGAGTCTGAGCCGAGTGGTCCCAAAACAAAACAAAATAACAACAACAAAAATCAGGTGTCAGAGAGAGCTGGAAGAAATTCATTGCTATCTTCAACACTGCATGTTCATCTGAGCACCACTACAAGCAACCCTGGGCAAAGCTAGGGGTAGTGTCTGAATTACCACGTGACTTAAAAATTAAAGACAAATCAGATCGAATAATCCATCTGCTAAATATGATATGAGTTGCTCTAGAACACAGAATAAAACTATACAAACTAGATCTACATGCACTAAACCCTCAAGTTTCTCAAAAACATCTATAGAAAGTTCTGCTTAGTTAGTGCACAGTCTTCTTTCAAATGAGTGTATCTTCAGGCATACCAAAATTGTTCCTATCTTGAAGTGGTGAAAGCTATAGGGATGAGAAAGCTTTTCAGAATGTAGTGGTAAGTTCTCAATCCTTTGCTAAATCAGTACTCTTTGGACTTTACCTAGGCATCTGTTTTTTCGTTCTGTCATGAGGTGGCCAGGATAACTGAAAGGACTGGGTTTATGTATTTTCTGTCTTTAGAAGAGAGATTGGAGGATAATGGCATAGACATTTCTCTTCTCCCACTTTGAATACTGTTAGACATGAGTTGTACATTTGTCATTCCTTGGGAAGGTTAAGCTCTTCTAAAATAGTTTCTTCTGTGGAAATGTCTTGTTAAAAGAAACAGAGTGCTCTAACATACATCAGAATTGTTTACCTTTCTTTTTTCCTGACAGAAGCATGAGGGATTTTCCCTCCCTGATAATCATAGTAAGAACTCAGTAGAGATCTTGGAGGTAAGACTAACAAAAGTATGCAAGCCCTCTGATCACTGAGTTGTCCTGGATTTCTTAACTCTCAGACGTGTATACATTGAGCTTCCAATATTTTAGCACTTTCAATTTAAGTTGAAAATCCTAGCTGTACAGGATTTTACTTACTAAATTCTTGTCTTCTCTCTCTTCACATCTTAATTTCAAATTGGGGGAAAATTGTCCTATGATCTTCTCTCTTCTTTGTCCTATTTAGGAATTGTCACTTTTAATTTTTCAATATTTTTGCTTGTTAAAATGTATGACAATTTTGATGCTCCTTACATACTGAACACTGAAACCTTCCTTTACTGTGGGTACATTTGGAGATGGGGAGAGAACCTTTTCTAAATCTTAATTTGTTTGTATAGCTTTCATATGGAATGGAGATTGAGAGGAAAGTATTATTAATCATAGAAAACATTAACAACACTTAAAAAGTAGAATAAGTTAATAATTATATCAAGTATGGAAACACTAGGTACAGAGAGAATCTTCATAAGAAAGTATAAAATCTATAATAATTTGTATGAACTTATCATTTGTTATTGGTTTTAGTGAAATATTTTATATTACCAGTTAATTTCTATCATAATTAAAATGAGAAACCTAGCTCAGAAGAAAATTTCATAATTTTTCAAGTTCTCTTCATTTTCTCTATGCTGCAATACATCTGAAGATCTGAATATTAATCATTTTAGTTATTTAACAATAAATTTGAGCTTAGAAATGTAACTTCCTTGATTTCTTTCACTCAGTTTATCTTTTAATAAGTGCAGTTTTAAAGATAATTATAGTAATGTTTAAGTATCTTATATATTAATGTTTCTCATAAATTTAAAGATTTGTGGCAGAATCAATACAAGTATTATATTCATTCAAATTATGCAAAAAAGTATTTTATACTTTATGATAAAAAACAAATAAAGAACGTCATCATTCTTACATATATTTTTCTCACATAATTTATAGATCTATAGTCAGAATCTATGTAAATATCAGATTCACTACAAATATCATGTTCACTCAAGTTATGGAAAAAGTACTGAAAAGAACTAGTCATTTAGAATATAGCATTAAAAAGTAATTTCCAAGGCGCTACAATGAAAATAGGAGCAGACATGCTTTTGCTGAAAAAATTATTCTGATACATGTGATAGATCCGAGAAGTGGGAATATAGGGTCTTAAATATAGGGTCAAAATACTTAATACTAAGTATTTTGTGAACTGTCCAAGAGCCTGAACCATTCAACATTTCTACAAGCAGTGAGAAAGTGTTCCTTTTCCACAACAACATTGATTGTTTTCATTCTTTGTGATGTCTTCTAGTTCCTCTGGTGTTATATGATCTCATTGTTGTTTTGACTTCCATTTCCACCATGGTCAATGGTGCAGAACATTTTTATATACTTTTCATGCATCTGTATCTCTGCTTCAAAGACATTTTTATCTCTTCTCCCCATTTTTTAATGGATTTGGCTGACTTTTTTTCTTCTTAAATTTTAGAACTGTTGCATGTCTTGCATTCAACTCAGATTCAATGCCGGGTACCCCATATAGTTCTTGGAGTACTACAGGCAGTGATCACTAAGAACAAAGCCAGGAGTTAAGTCCTGAACACAACCAGGTATGGTACAAAACAAACAAAAATTTTATCTGTGCTATATATATCACAAGACAACTCTTTATTAGATGAATGGTAAGCAAATGTTTTCTTCAAATATGTTGGTTGTCTTTTTTTTTTTTGTCTTTACTATTATTCTGTTTATTGTTTCCTTTGCAGTGCAGAGGCTTCTTAATTTGTTGTTTATTTCTTTTCTTTTCCATTAACTTGGTCTATGGCATTGAATCAATGAAGATATCTATAAAGTATATGTTAAGAAGTCTTCTGCCAGGGCCGGAGATAGCATGGAGGTAAGGCATTTATTTGCCTTTCATGCAGAAGGTTGGTGGTTCAAATCCTGGCATCCCATATGGTCCCCGAGCATACCAAGAGTGATTTCTGAGCATAGAACCAGGACTAACCCCTGAGTGCTGCCGGGTGTGACCCTCAAAAAAACAAGAAGTCTTCTGCCTATATTTTTATCAATATAATTTATAAATTTGGTTGTGATATCAAGATCCTTAATCACTTTTGAATTATCTTTTATATTTATACACATAAAATATTAATAGGTCAAAAGATAAGAGTAAATTATATAATTTGCACTGTTTTAATGGAACTAGAAAGTATCAATGGTAAGTTAAGTCAGCCAGGAGAGAAACACATACAGAACCTGATAGAAGGGCTCCAGCATTAACACAGCGGTAATTGTTTCCCTTGCCGATCAAGGACAGGCCTTGGTTCAACGGCTGGCATCCCGGGGTGATTTCTGAGCACTTAGCCAGAAGTAATACCTGAGTGTCACAGGGTGTGGCCCCAAAAGAAAAAACAAAAATAATAAAAAAGAAAACAATCTCTCTCATAAAAACTCAAAAATTCATAGTAAGTCAATAACAACTGATCCAAAGAAACCTAGTCGAAGTACAGAGTGCTTACTAGGGCAGTGAAACCTAGGGAGTAAGTTAAAAGTTGAGGTGGGGAGGGGTTTAGAGGGTTATTCTGAGACAAGATGGAGGGAAAGTGGCATTCTACCATTTAACTCACTGTAAAACTTTATATTATTATCATGGCTAAATTTAAAAATAATTTAAAACTAAACATAAATTTGTTTCTATGGCTATCAAATTAAAATGAGGAAAATGATCCCAAGCACTTTGAAATATAATATACTAAAATATACTAAATAATACTAATAATAACAAACACCAAAACTTATATTACTCACTAATTGTAAAACAAGTAAATAAATGAGTAAACATAACTGACTTACTAATTTTTGCCAAATGTAATATATAACTCACTTCTCTTTCCTTGAAGATAAATCTGTTCAATGGATAAGCCAGAGGTGTTGAGAATTAATCACTGTGTGCCTGTTGCCATAATAATATAGTATTATGTGAGACATGTCTTATTCTTTAATCAAAATATCTACTTATACAATATTAAATAAAGTACCAGGGATAATACACAGGAATTATATTGAAAAATACATGAGATCATACCAGTAGACCTAGATACTCTAAGGACAATAAATTAATAACCCTAAATGTATGTGTTATGAAAGATATTAAGTAATAATTTTTGAAAAGACAGACATTAATTTAAAAACTAAAACATTTTAAAATACTAATCTCTATTTCACTTACACTTGCATCTTTCTTCTATGAGCATGTCTAATGGGTATTACTTATCTTTGGCTCTTCAAATATTACTATTGAATAATATTCAAATAATAGAATAGTATAGTTCAAATATTACTATTACTAGTAATATTACTTATCATAATTTATAACCAGAAAATTGTGCTAGGTACTTGCATCTTTAGCCTGAGAAACTCGTTATTTTCTTGTTTATTTGTTAAAATATTGAAAATTTCTGAATTTCTTTTTTCTACTATATAGAAAAGTTAATACAAAAGCTTGTGAATTGCTATATCATTTTATATAAGTAAGGCAACATAGAAAGAAAACAGTGATCTTATTAAAAATAAGGAAAAGAAAGTGGTTGAGACATGATATTAAAGTTCCTTTTTTTCCCCCAAAGCACAATTTAATGACTCCATGAATTTACTATTGCTTTCTATTCTCAAGGAAACTCCAATTAGTTAAGGATAATAAAACCAACACTCAACTTGATGTTTGTGGGTTGAATTGCTACATGGAATCAGAAAGTATTTTTGGTGGCATAATATTTTTATAGAAAAGCAGCCAAAATACCACAAATGCGTAGCACGAGCTGCAAATATTTTGGCCCTTCTAGGCATTTCTGTGGCTTGGCGTTGATAAATGCAGGTGAGATATAGATTGCAGTTGTTATCAGATTACAGCAAACACTGACTTTTCCAAAAATATAAGTGTTGTTAAAATAGCTTCTCTATTACCTTGGGAGAGGATTCCTGTCCATCAACAAGCTGGGACTTTAGAGCAAGTTCTCACAATTGGATCTTTTGAGTGAACAAAAATCTGAGCCCAGTTGGAATAAAAACAATAATAAAATACCCTTTCCTCAGATTTCCACAACAGTTTTATATGGCAGATACCAGTCACAGTACTTACTCTATTTCCTTATCATTTCTAATTGCATTTTTTTGGTGGCCAAGTTCGAATTTAAAAGGGTAAGGTCATCCCACCATTTCTTTTTTTAAAGTAAAAATATATTAAAGAAATACTGATGTATAACATTATATAGGTCACAAATTTGTAACATCATAAATCAGCTTTACATACTACCCAATATTTACTTCTAATTCATCCTTTCCCGCACCATTAAAATGATTCTTTACTTTGAGAAATTACTAGAAAATAAGACTATTTCACACATTTGTCTTATGAAGTCATTGTCATTACTTTTTAGGCCCACTGATAGTTATGTATATCACATGGCTTCATACTCCATAGGTTCAAATGTGATTTGTCCTGTGTTTTTTCCCTTTGCATTTTACCATTAATATTCTACTAATTTGTGTAAATTAAATGAAAATATTCTGTAGCTTGGAAATCATTTAATATGGTCAGTAATGTCTGGGTATTAATGTGTCATCTAAACATGTTATTCTTTTAAAAATCGTTCTTTTTTGTTTGTTTTTTTTTCTGGCCACACCCATTTGATGCTTAGGGGCTACTCCTGGCTAAGCACTCAGAAATTGCCCCTGGCTTGGGGGGACCATATGGGATGCCAGGGGATTGAACAGACCATATGGGATGCCGGGGGATTGAACAGCAGTCCTTCATTGACTAGCGCTTGCAAGGAAACACCTTACCTCTAGTGCCACCTCACCGGCCCTAAAAATCATTCTTAAGATTTTAAAATGGTATGTATTTTATACTCATATACTTTTTACATTCATAAGGTTTTAAGGTGGTATATAATTTTTATACTCATATACTTTTCCAGTATAATAAGTGTGATAGTTATTCTATAGTTAGCTACTGCCATTACTAAATCTGCATTCCATTTTAAGTTTTCTATGGGACTGATTGTCAAAGTAAACTTTGTGCTTTGAAGGAATCTTTTCTGAAGTTGATTTATTTAACATTGATCATTTTCTGTAGGGTAATTTTCTCAGAATTTTGAGAATGTCTTTATCTGCCTTTCTATAGAGCACTAATATTACTGTTCCATCTCAAACAATAAGCCAAATATCATATTTGGTGTTAACTGTAAAGTTAAATATATTGAACAATGACTCTGCTTTATAAGAACATTTTAAAACAGTGCTGAGAACAAATACTTAAACTTTCAGATTATTCTCATAGAAAGAAACCCTCAACACATCATCAATCATTTTCCTTTGTTTCACAACCCTCTGATGTCCCTTCATACCATTTTCAATCAACTCCCTGTGGATATTTTGACCTTAAGACAACTACCACCAATCTTATAGCTACACACACAAAAAAATATTTATTGCTGTGAGATCAATGCAAAATTGATGTAGTTAAACCATTTTCAATTAGCTCCTCCAATTAATCTCTGATGAATGCTTTCCACTAATTCAACAGTCCAAACTGATGTTTTGTTCCTTTGTTTTTATTTTTACAAGGTTATATTGGATTTCTCAGTATCCAGGAATACACTTGAAACCACCACCATTATTTATATTTGCATTGGTAAAAAAAAAAAAACTCATCCCCCAAGAACATTTGGTAATAAGGGACCTCTCTAGTTGGAAACAGTAAAAAGGCAGTTGCCACATATTCTAATGTCAGCTTTTGTATTGAATATTTATTTCCATAGCAATGTAGAAAATGGCATAAGTGAATTGTAATCAAATTGAAAATATGAATCAAATGGGAAAGGATGGATATTAGGCAATGAGCAGCTTTCTAGTTTTCACATTACTTATGAGATCCTGTGAAGTCTGATGGCCCTAATGATTCATTGCCTCCTGATACTGGAACTGAGAAAATGGGTTCTGAATTTAGGAAATAGTCTGGGTAGCTCAGACATAGTTTACATGATGCCAAAACAAGCTTGGAAAGGGAAACATAGTCTAACCAATGATTTGGCAGAATAAAAATTCAACAAATATGTAATTGATGTTTGTTTTAATATTGAATCGAGTCAAATCCTTTTTATGTAAAACCAACACATTAAAGAAGGCACCCTGTGAAAGAGAACAGTTGAGCAACTGAGGTCAAAATGTCAACCAAGCCATTCTTTGTCAGAAGTAACAAAAAAAGAGACTGAAATGTTTTAATGAGGTTTCAAAATGCTATGGAGAGAAATGCCTGAAAGCTAAGCATCTCTTTCATTTGTATATGCCCAGCATTACTTTACATTTGTAGTGTGAGAAAATGTGTCTTTACCAAATTTGATGCTCAAAGACTGTCAAATTAAAATATGCTAATACATTTTTCAGAATACTTAAAATGTAAAATTAACAATAAAAGACACTGTACTTGTGAAATCTTACACATATCTTTGGGTTGGTGAATAGACTTGAACATATCTTATTTGAAGGAACTAAAGTGGGTTTGGTACATAACTGGTTTGATCCCTGTTTTCTCTTTTTTTTTTCTTTTGGTTTTTGGGCCACACCCAGCGGTGCTCAGGGGATACTCCTATCTATCTGCTCAGAAATACTCCTGGCAGGCATGGTGGACCATATGGGACACCGGGATTTGAACCAACCACCTTTGGTCCTGGATTAGCTGCTTGCAAGGCAAACGCCACTGTGCTATCTCTCCGGGTCCGATCCCTGTTTTCTCAAATGATCCCAAGTTCTGTCAAAAGTGATCTCTGAATGCCAGAGTGATAGCACAACAGTAGGGTATTTGCTTTGAATGCGACAGATCCAGAAAAACCCAGGTTCTATCCCTGGCATCCCAGATGGTCGCCTGCCAGGGATAATTTCTGAGCTAAAAGCCAGGAGTAACTCCTGAGTACCACTGGGTGTGCCTTCAAAAACAGCAAAAAGTGATCCCTGAGTACAGAGCCAGGAGAAAATCCTGAATATGGCTTGGTGTGACCTAACAAAAACACTATATATATATATATATATATATATACACATATATATACATATATATGTATATATATACATATATATGTATATATACATATATATGTATATATATTTCTGATAAAAATTATTTGAATGAATCTTTTTTCTAAATCTTCCTGAGTCATAATTGCTAAGCTTGTTGCAAGATATATAAATTTATTCAATATTTAATATTACACCATGCTAATTCTTAAATATATCAAAAATGTGTGCTCATTATATCATCTTTTATAACTCAACTGAGACCTATTCATCAAAACCTCTTCGTAAAATAGGATGAAAGTAATATATCAGAAAACATAATGTTTTTACTTAATTAAAAAAGAGGGTGAGTTTACTAATGACAATATTAATATGAATACTACAAATAATATTAATAATATATTGAGAATCCACTTAACACCAGGTTCAAGATATGGCAACTTGCGTATTTTATTTTATTGAATTACTAAGCAAACTTAAGGCAATATTATCATTTCCATTTTAGAAAGAAAACTCCCTATGTACCTTATCCAAAAATAAACACACATTGAACGAATGTGAAGCTAAAATTCAGATACATATCTGAATATAGTCAAAGTCTATGCTCTTTTTATTGAGCAACTTTCCTAAAGTAATAATAATCAAGTGATATATCATGGCTAAAGAGAGAAAATGATTTATTTTGGCCTTCATGCTTTGAGCATATGCTCCTTGCTTCACACTACACATGACAAGTTTAAAGAAATGTCAGAGAAAACAATTAGATGATAGAGCCAGATAAAGGAAAGAATTGAGACAGGTATTTCTGTGGACTTAAAGCAGAAAAGAAATCACCATAAAATTATATGCAGATGTGTGTGCATATGAATGCACATGTATACATACCAATTATATATGACAAGAATTTGGGAAAGTGGGCACAATGTGCTTATTTGCACTCAAACTCATTCTTAGCTTTTCTTCTGTCTGTTTTTCATGTAGCCAATAAAAATCTCAGGCTCTCCTAACAGGATTGGCTAGAATCAGTGGTCGGCAATCTGTGGCTCTTTACACTTTTAATTTTGCTCTTCTGTGTCCAGGCAGCTGCTCCAGGGGTCAGGACTCTGCTCCTAGCCTCTGTAAGTGCGCGCCCTGTGTGCAGCAGCCGTTCCAAGAGTGTAAGATGATACCCAGTATCAACCCAAACAAAGGTATTTCCCCAACCTCATCCTGTCTTAAATCTCTTCCTTTGATATGTAAAAGTTCACTGAATATGTACTTTTGTCTCTCTTGACCTGAAGCCTTCTGGTATTGGGAATTGGTTTTAATAAAGAAAGAGATGTTCTAGCTTTTGGGGCTCCAGGCAGAGAGTACAATGTAAAAGGCCATGGACTCCATGATCATTCTTTCCTGAATAGCTTGGTTTATTATTTCTTTCCTGCTCTCTGCTTTTTCAGACTAGGTTAGGTGGGATTTAGAAGTACAGTACCTGGAGTGATCTTAAAACACATATTTTATTTTGCACAAGAGTGGGCATCTTCCATGAAGGGATTCTCATGCCAGAGTTTTCTTTTCCGTGGATTCTCATGTTCAGAGTACTCATGATTAAAGCTGTGAGCTAATGCCCTTAAATGCTGTTTTTCATATTAATTATGAGTTTCTGCATAATATAAGTGCCAACCAGAAATTTTTTGCAAGAGCAGAAGCATTTTAATATCTCCTCAGACACAGCTATCCCAGAATCAGATTTTTTTGAACACATCCATCTTATGTCTCACTGTAAAAACTACTTGTGAACTCCCCTGCAGAGAAATATTAAGTTCATAGAGAAAATGAACAATGTCTGCCAAATACACAAGCTTAGCTACCCATTCCTTGTCCAACTGGGGCTATCCAAAGTCAGAGTTCTTCTCTCACAGAAACTGCACTACTTCTTCCCTCTTGCCAACAAGGCGTGAGAACACCCTTCACCTGAACAGCCACTATACTTCTTCATGGAGAAGATGCTAGTAGGGGCATCCATACTTTCACTCAGGGTGGTGAATAGCCTGGATTTGATCATAATTGTGAATTTCACAATTATCTTTACTCTGTAATCTGTCACAGAGTTTAGTTCAGCAGGGAGTTTTTTTGAATCCAGTCTATCATACAATGAGTGGATAAATGTACGGGTGTGCACCTTCTGTTTCTTGTGACTACACACACACACACACAAAAAAAAACAAGCCATGCACGGTGCATCATCTGTACATACATCAACACATCAGATTATTATTCTGAGTGAAATGAGTCAGAAGGAAAGGTGCAGATATAGAATAATCATTTGTGGCATATAAGAATAATAAATGGCAATATGATAATAAAATCTAGAGAAAATAAATATGGATGAGAGACAGGAGGACTAGTCCATGATAGGAAGCTTGTCATAAAAAGTGGTGAGTTCAGTTAGAATATATAAAGGTATATTATGACATTGATAGTTGGAACATATCACTCTGAATAAGAACTGGATGCTGAAAATGGATGTGATGTGCATTGTATCCTTTAATTAACAATATTGCAAACCACAGTGTCATAAAGGAAATTTTGCAAACCTCAGTGTCATAAAGGAAATTTTGCAAACCTCACTGTCATAAAGGAAAAGAGAGACAAAAAGCAAAATGCCTGCCCCTGACATAGGCAGAGGAGTTTGAAGGGGAAGGAAACAAGGGTTTCCACCACATTGGTGGTGGGGAAAGTGAAGGGTGGTATACATTCTATGATTGAAACTCGGTTATGAATAATTTTGTAACAAATATGCTTAAATAAAAAATTATTTTTAAAATGTTTCAGGCACTCCATCATAATTACTTTATGATATATCATTTGCCTTTAACAAAGTGCCGTTTTTGTTTCTGTATTTTAGTTTGGTTTCTTGCAGCACATTCTAAAGTGTCAATAGATGTTTTTCCTTTAAGTGAACTCCCTACTTTTCTCTGGAACACTGTCCTTGCTTGTAAAGATTGTTAAAAGGTTTTTTTCTCTTTTACCTGTTTCTTCTCTATATTGTAGGGTTTCAAACTTTCAGCACATTTTGGTTATCAAGAGGAAACGTTTTGAAACGTTTTGCTTACTTATCAGAAAGCAAAGCAATTTTCCTCGAGAAGGGTGTTCAAGGCCCAGAACTAACAAATGATCAGTGGATTCAAAAACTGTATTTCATGGTGGATGTTACTTCACATCTAAGACAGTTTAATCATAAACTACATGGGAAAGAAAACACATTTTTTTCGGTGTCAGAAGAAGTTATTTCGTTTGAAAACAAATTATCAGTTTTTGCTCAAGATTTGGACAGAGAAACTTGGATTCACCTTCCAAGCCTGTTGAAACATCACCAAGAAAATAATTCTGATATTGACATTACCTATTTTAAAACAGCACTTTTAAATATGAGGGAAGCTTTTCTCAAGAGGTTTCAGGATTTCAGAAACAGCAAAGCAACGTTGGCCTTTGTTAAAAAAAAAAAAAAACAACTCTGGATGCCACTGTAACGGAATTAAATTTTTCTCCCTTTAAAATCAACATTGGCAACTTTGAAAAACAAAGAACTGTGGAGCTCAAAATTTGAACATCTTTGTGCTAATTTAGAAAGATTAGAGAAACACAAATGTGAACTTAGTTCACAGCACAAGTGGTCTGCTTTGAAAGACCTGGAGAAGGAAGATATGTTGATTTTTAACACCTGGAATAGTATTCCTGACTCATATAATCAATTAAAAAAGCTAGCGTTTGCTGTTCTTTCCTTGTTCAGGTCTACATATTTATGCGAACAATCATTTTCAAACATGAATCTTATCAAGAGTAAATTGAGAAATCGTCTCATTGATGAGAACCTGGAATCGTGCCTAAAAATTAAAAACAACAACATAAAACTTGATTTACTCAAACTATCCAAGAAAATGCAAGGCCAATATTCACATTAGTATTTGTGACTTTGTCAGTCATTGTCAGGATGAATTTTCTCTACATTGTAAGGAAAATTTTTGGAATTTAATGTTATCGATAAATAATATCGTTCTAAAGTTTTTGTTTTATTAGTTGTGTTATTTGTATCATCCTGACCTATGTGGATACTTGCATGCAGAATATTCTCAATGAAAACTTATTGAAACTAAAAACAGTGTAGCATCCTATGTATTTTCAGTTTTAAAAATGTGGCTCTCGGGGCTGGAGAGATAGCATGGAAGTAAGGCATTTGCCTCTCATGCAGAAGGTCGGTGGTTTGAATCCAGGCATCCCATATGGCCCCCTGTGCCTGCCAGGAGTGATTTCTGAGCATAGAGCCAGGAGTGACCCCTGAGCTCTGCCAAAAAAAAAAAAAAAAATGTGGCTCTCAAAATAAATTTCAATCGTGTTTTGGCAAGATTTGGCTCAGTTGAAAAAAAAGGTTGCCGACCGCTGGAGATTAAACCATTAACAAGCAAGGGCATGAATGAGCCAGAGTGACAGTACAGTTGGAAGGCTGTTTGCCTTGTCCAAGGCTGAACCAGGATATACTGCAGGCCTTATACCCTTTGAGCCCTATCAAGACAGAATCCTGAACACCATGGGGTGTGGCTCAAATCAAAAACAAAACAAACTTAAAAGTGAACAACCAAAAAGTAGATGCAAGGGTTTCTCTCCCCTATGCTGCCTTTCTAACATTTGCTGAGATCTTTATTGAACCAGATCTCTCTGGTGTTTCAAACAACCCACTCCCCAAGGCCATTCTTTACTACTCTCTGATAATGTCTTTAAGTTTAATTAGCATCAGCTTCTCATTCTTGATCTACGATGGTCATTGTGCAGAACATTTTTATACACTTCTCATGCATCTGTATCTCTGCTTCAAAGACATTTCCATCTCTTGTCTCCATTTTTAATGGATTTGGCTGAATATTTTTCTTCTTAAATTTTAGAATGTTTGTATGTCTTACATTCAACTCAGATTCAATCCCAAGTACTACATATAGTTTTTGGAGTACCAACAGCATTGATCACTGAGAGCAGAGTCCGGAGTTAAGTAGTGATATACTATCCTTATATTTTCTTCTCAGTACATCTGTAAAACAATTTTCTAAATTTCCTAATTGTTCTTTCGAATTGTTTTTTTTCTAATTGTTGTTTCTTTTTTTTATTATTATTATTATTTTTGTTTTTTGGGGTCACACCCGGCCGTGCTCAGGGGTTACTCCTGGCTCCATGCTCAGAAATTGCTCCTGGCAGGCACGGGGGACCATATGGGGCACTGGGATTCGAACCGATGACCTTTTGCATGAAAGCCAAACGCCTTACCTCCATGCTATCTACCAGGCCCCTAATTGTTGTTTCTAATAAAACAATTAGTGTGAATTCTGTTTTCTAGAAGTTAAAAAGTATGAGATGGTTGAGGCTATTGTGGAGAAAAAAAAGGACAAGAATGTATAGAATAAAAGTTAAAGTTGTATATGTCTTTTAAAAATATTGTTTGCTGCCCTATTATTTTAAACAAAAATCCAGTAGGGCAATAATATGCTTATGTAAGAATATATATATTTGGAAATATATTTGTGGAAAGAAATTTCAAAGTTTAATTGGGTTTTATTCTTAGTACAAAATGTTCCATAAGGATGTCAAAAACAGTTTACTTTTTGTAACTCTCTACAGCTCAGTTTTGACTGAATTATTATTTGGTGCTGTGTTCAGGATTACTAGTGAGGAATGCTCTATGGAAATAGAAATGAAGGTAAGGCTAAAAAACAAATTGACACAAACATCTATATGTGATCATAAGCTTGTCTCACTGATTTCTCACTGATTCCTATCCTGTAGAAAAGAAGTACAGAACTTGATTGAGAGGTGTTTACTTTAATAATGTTAATTTTTGTTAATAGAGAACTATAGCAAGAACAATTGTCCCTTTAAAAGTATAAATGTCTAAATTTTCAAACATATGCTAGAAATTTTTTTCCTTGAAGATATTGATTATATAGCTGTGCTCTAAGATAGCAGTCAGAGCATACAAGTAGTATTTCATTGTGAGTATATATATACCATATCAATAAACATCTATATTTATAAATATGTTGATGACATTTAAGTTTTTTCATATTTTATAGGGAAGAGTATGGTGGGTGGGTGGTATGCAACAGATTCTGTGTTCAAGCCTTGCTCCTGTTCTCAAAAATCACTTCTGGTGGTGATTGGGGGCCTATATGCAGTGCTGGGGGTCTAATTTGCAACATTAATACAAATAACACGCTAAGCCCTGCTTTTTTTTAGTGAGAATAGAAAGGATAAAATACAAGTGAATTGCATAGGATTAATTGTAAGGCAGGAGCACAAATTAGATTTTTCGTGATAGCAACTAAAGAGAAATAAAGATGCCAAATCAGAATGTGATAAGCCTAATATCAATACAATATTAAAAACTCTTAATTAAGTAGAAAAAGTTATGAATTTACTCGGACCTTAAAAATTTTGCCTTTTTTAAATTGAATTAGTACTTCTGGAACAATTTTAAATAATTGTTATATTTATTTGTCTTGTCCCAAATTTATTAGGACTGCATCTTCAAACTCTTTTATTTCTTTATATTTTAAAAATATTAGGGGCTACGAGTCCACAAATGACAGTGCTCTGGCTTTTGCTTGGCTTTGCTCTCAGGAATTACAATTGGTGGTGTTCTGGGGACCATATTAGCTGTCACAGATTGAATCCTGGTTAACTGTGGTTAAGTAAGATTCTAACCTGCTAGTCTATCTCTCTAGCCACAAAGAACTCTTTTAGAATTTTTTTACTAAATTCATAAATTTAGTTTTCCATAGAAATTTTATTAAAAAGTTTCCTTTTGGGATTTTTAAAGTACTACAGTTTTTTTTTTCATTTTCTTAATATACTAATTTCTGCTTTTATCTTACTGTTATATTCTTTTTTGTCCTAAGAATTCCTCTCTACCCTCATTTATTTATATGTTTTTCTTTGTCAATATAAGTATTAATGCTTATTAATACTAATTAATATTATTAAGTATTAATCTTTTCTTAAGTAGTCAGGATGATTCATGGTATTAATTATTTTATTTCTAATATATTCAATATTATTCTGATGTTGCCTATTATTTTAATTATTGACAAGTAGAATTGTTATAAGACTTCAAGTAGGCAGGTAGATAGCCATGTCTGAGCCATAGCTCATACAATATGTATGAGCTTATATTTGCATATAAATTAATATTTTATAAATTATTCAATCAAAAAATGAGTAGAGAAAAATTCTACAACAGAAATTTTACTGGCTTAAAACTCAAATTACCTGAATTTTTCTTCTACTCCAAATTTTACTAGTTAGAATACCCAGTGGTTATCATTAAAGTTCTCTATAAAGAAAATTCTTTAAAATATTAAATAATTAGGGTATATTTTAGAACCAGCTTTCTTCTAGCATTTTTAAATTTCAGTCACCCCAGACAACAAAACTAAAAGAAATTTTGTCATGGAACCTACTTCTGACATAGTAATCCTCATTTACATCATATTTACACAATTTAAAAAATAAATTTCTGTAACTATTTCACCAGATCATTAACCTTCTAAAACTATTTTGACATCCTCCATCTAGAGGTCACCTTGACTGTATATTTAATCTCCATCAAGGCTTCTGGTAACTTTTAAAGGCGTCTAATAATCACTGCATTGAAAACCCATTATTGTTTCTATTAGGCAATGGCAGCAGGTGGTTTGGCTCTTGGAAAGTAATAAGGTGGGAGGTCCTCAATCACTTAGAATTTGTCAGAAAGCTGCCTGACAGGGCTACATACATTGCAACATGAAAATACAATGGCAAACATTCCTCACACACAAAAAGAAATCAGAACATGGGGCAGAGTGTGAAATGTAATGCGAGCATAGCTAGTGTCTGAGCTAGTGCGTCATTCCTCTGTTCTTTGTTGTGCCTCAAAATAGAAAACAAAGACTACTGGCACCTCCTGGGAAGCCATCTAAATCTACATGAATTTCCAATCTCAGATCTTCTGTCACCTAGGAACCTCACGGACATAAATTGTTGCTGTAATGTTACTGCAAATAACACCTCTCTGGGCCGTTGTTGACGCACTAACAACTCGCTGTTTCTAACAACACTCCATTCCCTAACATACAGGATCTCCAATAGCATCAAGGAAAAGACTATGCATCTCTTTAAGGGCACAACACACATCACTGTACATTTCATCTTTAGGGATGCTGTGCTTTTAAATTAGAGTGATTTTGCACTATAAAATTTATAGACATAGTAAACAAACAATAGTTAGGAAAGTTACTATATACTGTAAAATAATATGAATGAAGCAAAGACACAAAATGCCTCACTGATTTAAATTTAGAATTTTATAGTAGAGAATGAAGATATTGACTATTTACTGTCTCCTGTTAGCAAATCTGTCAAGTCTATCAAAATACTATTATTTTACAAGTAAGAAAAAGGAATAATGGAAAGATGTTCTCTAAAGCCATTAAGATGCAAATACCAAATTCAAACCGTCCTGTGACTCTTAAACTTTATCTTTTCTACCTATCAGACTTAACTCTTTTGAGGATCGTGCATATATAACAACTACCCACTTATATAGTCAATAAATGGCATTTCAGGCAGATAATGAAATCAATATTACTTACCTTAAAAGTCAATAGATTAAACTCCATAAATAATTACATGCCAAAAAATTAATTTATGACAGTAGTAATGAATAAAAATAAAGCTGTCACAGGTTCAATTTGCAAAGTTTAGAAAAATATTTGTAAGAAAGGTGAAATTTCAAATAGCTTTTAAGGATTAAAAACTTTGTAAAGAGAAACAATCATTAATATAGCTAATAAAATATGTAATTGGAATTGCCATTTACATTCCTCTATAGTTAACTGGGGGAAATTTTGCCATTTTCTTAGACTTTATAAAAGAAATGAAATTATTTGCTAATGAGAAAATTTTAAGGCAGATTTATTCAATTTATGCTGAAAAATTAGCTGGAAAAATATCTAGAAGTATTTATTTAAGTCTAGATTACTATATTTGTATGAGACAAGCGAACATAGTAAATCTGTTCTTATTTATAAATGAACACATCAGTACAGTTTCAACATGCTCCTAACCACAAAGAAGAATTTAGCATAAAGGTGTGGCAATCACAATTCTAAGGTATATATTACAACATGCATATATTTAACACCTGAATAACTTGCTGACATGTGTTCTTGAAAATTGATCCAGCAGTCTGAAATTCAACTGTGTTGAGGTTCTTTGGTTAAGATTAGACTTAGAAGCCTCAGCAAACCAAGCGATCTTTAGAAGAGTGGGCCAAATTCTCATACATATCTGCTACTGACACCACAGGATCAAGCTACAATGGAAGGTGACCTTGGGTGGTTGGGAACTGTCCTAGTCTTTATTTCTTCTAAATTCATTTAAAGTTTCCTTACCTATGTAAGAATGTGAAAAGTCATGTTTCTTCATTGTTAATGAGAATTATTTTTCTCCATCTCCAGTAATTTCCTTGTAAGAACATGGGTAAATGGAGGTGTAGTCAACTGTTTCTTATCTCTCATGTTATAAATCACAGAATTATCCAAGGAAGTCATATTAGGGAAGAATGAATTACAGTTTCTTACGTCCTTGAGATTTATACTAAACTAGTTTTATTTTTCCTTTAAGTCGTCTATTTTTTTCTTTGTTTAGACCTCTCAATTGCTCCCCATGAATCTCTTATTTACAAAATCTTATAACTGTATATGATTACTTTTACAATTTTTTATAAATAAGAAACCATGTTAGTTGTCATTTTTTCAACTGCTAAGATCTATAGTTATTAAGTGGGGAGGAAAGATTTTACTTTTTATCTCTTTTTTATCATTTGCACATATGGTAATGGCTCAACACAAAGGCAACTAAAAGCAGCACCTAACATTTTGAAGTATACTGACAGATAAAATGCATTTCTGGAATCTGGCAGTTTTACAATCAAAACCTTTAATGCCTGTACAACATAAGATCCAGAACAGTTTCACATTTACAAAGCACAGTGCCTCCTTTATGAGCTCTCACTCTTTGTCTTCTCACCTTTGATATGTCAGACAGGCAGACCTTCATTTTCACTCAGTCTTGATCATTCATATTTTTTAATTCCAGATTCCTAATCATTAAGCTTCTTTTATAACAATCCTCTTCTTCACTCCTCACTTACTCCCCACCACACACAAAGTTCATTAAAAGTTAAAAGTATTATGTATTTTGTTCCGTTTCATGCTATCTTTATAAATACTTACATGTAATTTTGGTCTACTGGCATTAATACAGACGTTAATTTCATATATAATTAAACATTTCATTGTGTCTGTTTCATAATGGGTATTTAACAGATAGTTATTAAATTAATAAATAATTAAGGAAATTTTTGACTTTCATGCTGTACCTTTAAGACATACTTACTCCAATTACTCCGATGAGTAATTTTTGTTTAATAATAGTTTAGGGTGCATAGTTACAATATTGCTAAAATTTATGGTTTCAATGTACATACTTACCACTCTTCACCACCACCAAAAGTCTAAAACCCTCTACAGCTGTCCTTATATTACTTCTATCCCACCACTTTCATTCTTATTCCCCAAGACTTGGTACTTTCAGTTCTGTAATTCAAAGTTTCATTATCATACATGACAATTTCGTCTTCTGTTTCTCTATATACAACAGATGAGTAACATCATCTGGAGTTCATCTTTTGCTCTTACTCATGTGCCTAACATATCCTCTAGTCTGATCTCAAACATCATACTCCATTGTGAATCTATACCACAACTTTATCATATAATGGATATTTGGATTCTTCTATATTTTGACTATAGATGCTCAGATGAATCTATGTGTGAAGATCTTTTTAATTAATGTTATTATGGTTTGGGGATAGACATCAAGAAATTAATAATTCAGTCATATAGAAGTTCTAAACTTACTTAAAAAATTCTCCATTCTGTTTTTCATCAAGACTGGACAGTCATACCCACCATTAATTAATGAGAGCTTTTCACCATATTCCCTTCAAAACACTGGAGCAATATTTGTAAATTGTGTGCATAATTATTGATATTATTCACCAATTCTACTACTATTGCTATGAGCAAAGATTGTTATAGTATCAAATTGTTAAAAGTATATAGTGTTACCCCTCCCCACAATTTCCTCCTATCTCATCTGGAGAGGGAGACCTTCCCACATCTGGTAGGGATCTATAGAAGGTAATAAAGGGGTTGCCTGAGGGTATCAGGGGAATTCAGCAAGAGAGGCAGGAGGAAGAAGTCTCTCGAGAAAGGAGCATGGAGGGATGAGACAGATTTAGATACAGGGCAGGGGCAGAGAGGCTGCTTAAAAAGGTTAGCTTAGTAGTCATGTAAGATGCACGCATAGTGATTAGAGCCTTGTAATACAACTGATGTCTCCTGAAATCTGACTGCTGTGTGTCATTTCTTCCCCATTAGCCTGAACCCTGAGACCCGCCGGCTAGAAGAGGAAGCAGGCTTTGGGCTGGAGAAGAAAGGGCTCTCCACTCCATCCACAGTCATCAAGGATTCATAAAAATTTAATTAATTCTACAGATAGTAGTGACTGGTGTAAAGCTCAAGTACTAGAGACATACTTTGCATGTTCTAGAACTAATTCTATCTCTAGAGTTATCAGAGTTACATAATTATTTGAGCTCTTCTAGAAGAAATCCCTAAACACTACGCTAAGAATAGACCTTGAATATCATTAGGTATGTCCTCACAAAACTTGTTGACATGCAGTAGTGCTTAGGATTTTCTCTTTAATCTGTACCAGGAATTACTCTCAGCAGTGTTCAAAGAACTATATGTGATGCTGGATCAGTCACATTAAATAGCAGGAATTTTCTCTACTCTTTGAAATATATATATATTTTTATATATTTATATATTTTATATATTTAATATATAATATCTACACATATATTATATATGTATATCCAAATATATATATATTTACATATATAAATATATATATATTGGTTTTTGGGTCACACCCGGTGACATAGGGTCACCTGTCTATGCAAAAATTGCTCCTGGCTTGGGGGAACATATGGAACACTAGGGGTTCCAGCCATGGTCTGTCTTAGGTTAGCCATGTGCAAAGTGGCTTGTGCCACCATTCCAGCCCTATGGTCTTTGAAATATTTTTATAGAATTTATATAGTAATCCTAAGCAATTTGAACAGAAATAGAATTTTACGTACCATCACATAAAATTATATTTCCTAATATTTCTGAATTTTCCCAATCATTCTAAAGTTCATCTGATAGTGTCTTTTCTTTTCTTCCTTTATTTTTTATTTTAGGCATGGTGCTTTATAATACTGTTAATAGGTGTCAGAACTATAGAACAGCAGGTATGGTGTTTGCTTTGCATGTACCTAGATTGGATCCCTGGCACCCCATATGGTCCCCCTGACTCCTACTAGTAGTGATCCTTAAATAAAGACCCAAAATCAAGCCCTGAGCACCACTAAGGGTATCCCAAAAACCAAAAAGGAAAATAAAAATTTCATGCAAAAAACATTTCATCATCATACCACAGTGTTTGCTTCACTCCACCACTGTGCCAACAACTTGCCAAGGTGAGCACCATCTTTTGTAAACTTCCTACTAAAGATTCTTCTCAGTTTATTATTATATTTTTTGTGGTTTTTGGGTCACACCCGGCAGTGCTCAGGGGTTACTCCTGGCTCCGTGCTCAGAAACTGTTCCTAGCAGGCACGGGGGACCATATGGGGCACTAGGATTCGAACTGATGAACTTTTGTATGCCTTACTCCATGCTATCTCCCGGGCCCCCTCAGTTTATTATTTTGAGGCACTCTCTACTCCCCTACATAGCTCTTTATATGTTATAAGATAATTTATTCTGAGTCGCTCCCTCTCCAATGTAACAACTAGCTCTCTAAATCCATTACATGTATGATTTTGTCTTATTTTTGTAGTCAACTAATATTTTTTTATATTTTATTTAACACCTGGATTACATACATGATTGTGTTTGAGTTTCAGTCATGTAAAGAACACCACCCATCACCAATGTCCCAAATCTCCCTCCTCCTCACCCAACCCTCGCCTGTACTCTAGACAGGCTTTCTATTTCCCTCATACATTCTCATTACTAGGATAGTTCAAAATATAGTTATTTCTCTAACTAAACTCATCCATGTTAGTGCTGAGCTTCATGAGGTGAGCTGTAGCTTCCAGCCCTTCTCTCTTTTGTCTCTGAAAATTATTATTGCAAGAATGTCTTTCATTTTTCTTAAAACACATAGATGAGTGAGACCATTCTGAGTTTTTTCTCTCTCTGACTTATTTCACAGAGCATAATAGGTTCCATGTGCATCCATGTATAGGAAAATTTCATGACATCATCTCTCCTGACAGCTGCATAATGTTCCATTGTGTATATGTACAACAGTTTCTTTAGCCATTTGCCTGTTGAAGGGCATCTTGGTTGTTTTCAGAGTCTTGCTATGGTAAATAAGCTGCAATGAATATAGGTGTAAGTAAGGGATTTTTGTATTGTATCTTTGTGTTCCTAAGGTGTCCTAGGAGTGGTATAGGTGGATCGTATGGGAGCTCAATTTCCAGTTTTTGGAGGAATCTCAATATCGCTTTCCATAAAGGTTGAACTAGACGGCATTCCCACCAGCAGTGGATAAGAGTTCCTTTCTCTCCACATCCCCGCCAACACTG
>PVKC010000232.1:0-79059 GCA_004027635.1 Crocidura indochinensis | reverse complement strand
TTTTTTTTATTTTTTTGCTTAATCTTTACCCCACTCTATGGCTTTTCTTTCCCTCAAACAAAACCATATAACTCAATTTATCTAGCTTAGCCTCTCAAATAGAGGGAGAAACAAGGGAGGGCACCAGGACCAAATAGATGTATGATCACCATTAGTAAGCTAGTCAAAGAGGGGACCACCTACTCTAGCAGCCTGGTGGTGATGGTGGAGGATATGGGATGCAAAAAGGGAATGGGGGAGGTGGGAGGGCAAACCTGGTGGTGGGTATTCCCCTGATTCAATGTTAATATGTACCTAAAATACTAATGTGAAAGATATGTAAGCCACTATGATCAAAAAATATTATTAATAAAAAAATATATATCCATCCTATGATAGGGGATGCTTTATCTCTCAAAATGAATGAGATTAACTTCCAAAATTGAGGAGGCATTTCTTGGGGCTATGGGGAGGCTCTCAGAGTAGTTAGCTACTTGTAATAGAAAAGCAGGTAGTAAGGTTAGGAGTGATTAGAGGGTTCAAATGAGTATACTCAAGCTCTTAACAATGCGAAAAGATTTATCTTTATAATGTTAAAGATAATGGGCTACAGATCTGTGACCTAAAGCCTGAATGTTCTAACTTTGATCCTATCCATACAGGTTACTTTTCAAAACTTAAAAGCCAATACCAAGTAAATTGTGGGGATGAGAGTCTTATCTCAGAATTCTTTTATATGTATAATATTTTATTTAAACACCTTGATTACATACATAATTGTGTTTGGGTTTCAGTCATGTAAAGAACACCACCCATCACCAGTGCAATGTTCCCATCACCATTGTCCCAAATCTCCCTCCTCCCCACCCAACCCCCGCCTGTACTATAGACAGGCTCTTCACCTCCCTCATACATTCTCATTATTAGGACAGTTCAAACTGTAATTATTTCTCTAACTAAACTCATCACCCTTTGTGGTGAGCTTTATGAGGTGAGCTGGAGCTTCCAGCTCTTTTCTCTTTTGTGTCTGAAAATTATTATTATTATTGCAAGAATGTCTTTCATTTTTCTTAAAACCCATAGATGAGTGATACCATTTTATCTCAGAATTCTTGATTTCAACTGAACTAGGGGAAAATGCTCTGATGTCTCAGTTGTAGGATCTCCCATTACCTAGATGGTGACAAAGACTAATAGGTACATGCATATTCAAACACTGAGTAGGAAGTAAAATGACTCATCATAATGAGTTTGAAAAAATAAGCATCCTTAATTTCGTCTAATCTAGAAAAGCTAAACAGACTTGAATTTAGCATAAAGTGGACTTACATTAAGAAATATGTAAAAGAAATGTTTTGAGCATCCAGAGAGTACAGTAGGTAATGTGCAGCCCAGTGAACTTGTGTGATCCCTAGTATTCCTAGAATTTTACTAGGACTGATCCAGACACAAGGTCTAAAGTCAGGAATTAACAAAAATTGTATATATACATTTATGTATATATTTAGCTATGAGTACTTTATTCTGAATATTAAAATACATGTATTACTAAATGCTACTAATATTTTGATACTCACAGTAGCAATTAAAATTTTAATTGAAATTTAAAGATTTAATTGAAAATTAAAGTGAGCATCAAGATATTTTGGAAAAAATTCATCTTTCTACATTTGAAAACTACTTGTGCTTATATTAATAATGAAAAAAAATTTTTTGGTGTTTGAGCCACACCCAGTAATGCTCAGGGGTTACTTCTGGCTATGTGCTCAGAAATCGCTCCTGGGACAATGAAGGATCAAACCACCTTCCATCCTAATTAAAATGACGTACCGCTGCGCCACCATTCTGGCCCCTATTAATAATAATTTTTTGTTTCGTTTTGTTTTTCAGGCCACACCCATTTGATGCTCAGGGGATACTCCTGGCTAAGTGCTCAGAAATTGCCCCTGTCTTGGGGGAAACAATATGGGATGCTGGGGGATCGAACTTCGGTCCTTCCTTGGCTAGCACTTCCAAGGCAGACACCTTACCTCTAACGCTACTTCGGCATCTCCCTATTAATAATATTTTTATCTTTAACTCACTAACCTTTCAAATAGGGATATCAACCTATTGAGTTATAAATCATAATTCATACATAGAAATATTTAAACTAATATTTGTCATCTGATATTCAAATGTTTGATATTTATAATAAATTAACTCACTGTAATCATAATAAATTCAACATTTATAAAATTTGAGATATATAAAGAAAGGTGTATATCCCAGAAAACTAAAACAGCACTCATTTCTATTTCAGAAAATCAAATAACGATATTCTCCTGGATATTAATCTAAAATATTTAAATGAAAAGTTTTCTCTAGAAATTTGTTTTCTTTGAAATATTTTATTTCTCACTGCTAAATCTTAATGTTGAGTCAAAATTGATTTCTCTGCATTATCAGATGTGACATATTTTAATGAACAAATTGAATATTAGTTATTCTGGTAAAGAAAAAATGTTAACCTAGCATTCTGATAAATTCTAATAAATTCTAAGTGATTAAAATTTGAATAAACAAACCAAATCATACACTTGTTTATATATATTTTCATCTTTATCTAAAAATGTAACCTTTAGAAAATTATTTACTCTAATAGTTGCACAAGATTTTGTTTGGACCATTTTTACATTTGATACACTTGTACTGCCAGAAGTAAAAGTTTTACAACTTTTACAATGAAATTCATTTATTCATCTGTTTAAAATAGAATGCTTTATTATAAAACTTTGAACCTGGGGGTTGGGGTTAAAAAAAAACAAAAAAAAAAAACTTTGAACCTGTCAAAAATAACAATAATATATAATTCAGATAAGTATATTTGAGTATCACATATTTTTAATTTAAAGACTAGTGGAGGGAAAATATGTACATACTTATGTATATATATAATTTTATATATATATATGTAAAACTGCCATATATGGGCAGATACAATTAAAGTCTTAGAACCTGACAGGTTAATAAGCAGTTTTTCTTCATTAATGTAGTACCAGGTGAACTTGGATTAAAACACTAATAACATATACTTGAGGAACTGTATTTCATAGTCTTTATCTTTAGTTTCATAGCCTCTCTCTCCTCCAGCCATCAAGGGTTAATGTTTTGACATCTCCATGATCAGTCCTTCTTACTAATTATTTTAGAACTACTGCTGCAGCAGCTTCTCCTTGGTGCAATTGCTGCTTTCCTGTTTCTGTCACTCCCTTCTGTAATTACCCTTACTATACTTAGCTACAAAGCACAGATCCTGTGGCAGACTTCTTCAGGTTTTTATTTTATTTTTCAATGGTGGATTGCTGTCTGATTTTCTCCTGGAAAATGTCTATAATGATTCAGTTACATTAATGATGACACTAACTCAATCGGTCCCCCCACTACACTTTAGTTATGACAATATTCAGTGCAATTTAGTCCTCTAAGTTTAGCAACTGCAACTGAAATAGTTTACTTGAGATTAGGCCTGTCACAATTCTGGTCCTGAGGTGTGTAAATACCAGTAATTGGTGGAAATTAAAGATTCCACTAAGAAAAACCCAATGTTTCCAGAGGGTTTTAACTAGCTTGTTTTTTTCCAATTCAAAGGCTCTATTCATTCCAGATATGTGATTCTTGAATGGTCTTGCTAACCACAATCACTCATTATCTTAGCTCCCACCATGTGACATGTCTGCAAAAAAAAAGAAAAAAGAAAAAAAAGAAAATGCTACAGGGTGCAATGAAATAATTCAGTAATAATGGTAACGGCATAAGTAAGACTAAAAACTAGGAAGTGCTGAAAGGATGAGGATAGATAGGCCCCTATTTATATTAGCAGTAAAACTGCATGGTCAAAAATATTTACAGACAAGAAAGTACAATTTTCCTTGCCACAAATCAAATAAATGCCCTAGGCCTGGTCTGTCTGCTCCAGGGAACCTATCTAAAGTTCTTTTGGTGTCATGCCCGTGACATGTCAATGAGGCATAAAAGAGGCATAATTGAGTTGGCTGGAAGTAAAAGAAATGTGACTAAAAATCTGTGGAAGAACTATAAGGCCTAAAATAAAGCCAATCTAATAAAATTATGAAGAAGAGACAAAAATTAAAAACAACAACAACTCTCTCAACTCACCTTATTGGTTTTTTGTTTGTCTGTTTTGTTGTTTTGGTCTTTTGGTAAAAGTTCTAATAGAAGTGTTAAAATCAAATCTTGGTTGTTTTGACAAACAGGACTTGATTGAGATATAAATTATCTCCCCATCAGCAAAATTGTTAATATCTATGTCAATTATATATGTCTATTATTATGTATAATATATATTATGTATTTATATACGTATAGTAGAAATATTTGAGGTAGAGAGAAAAAGAGACAGAGAAAACCAAAGCTTTGCATTTTGAAATGTGCAGAGAATTGTGAGTTTCTCCTGGCCACTACCGTGTATGTCTCTTCTAATGAAACAGATATGTGCATTTATTTTTATATAAAAAGAAAATAATAATTAAATCACTGGCTCCTAACACAAATCTTTAAAAAGTATTTTAATTTCCTAAGTTATCATTAATTATCTTTATTAAACTTATTAACATTTTTAGTATTGTTAAGAACATCTTTCTTAAAAGTAACTTTTAATTAATGTATATATTACAATGTACATATTATATTTATATAATGTATATTATATACATTAGTGTATAATGCATCATGATGCATACATATATTTAATTAAATTTAAGGCACACTGCATTCCAACACCAATTCCAGATCCATTTTCCCATGTTCCCTTCTATTAACAAGCCTTTCTTTTGACATATATTAAAGTGGGATTTTCCTGCTTTTAGTGTCACTGACTTTGTACTTTGAATATATAGATGTACTACCCTCTATACCACCTGTGTGTTCCAAGTCTTTGATCTTGCCCATTTTATTTTTCTGTTCACTTCTTATTCCCCACCCCTTGATTTCTTTCATTTTCTGTCCTTCCCCTTCCTATATTCTATAGGAATAGGTACTCCCTCTAATACCTTACTCCTCCTCATGAGTCATTCTAAATACAACAGTAAGAGAGTTGAATAGAAAAATATTTTATTTTGAAGTGCTGTCAAGATGAGGGTTGATCACCAAGAAGAACAAGTTAGCATCATTCTGCATACTCACTAGCCTACATCCCGCTTCTAAATTAGAGGGACAATAACCAGAATGGGTATTAATAACTGATTGTGAAATGCCTCCATGGAAATCTCTGTAGAAGTGACTAGTGAGCCTCCAGGAAGTTGAAGAAACCTGGAGGTTGGCAAACCCCAACTTTACATGGACAGAAATGATATTTTAGAAACCACCATACCTCAGGGGTAGGGCTGTGGCGCTGGAGGTAAGGTGCCTGCCTTGCCTGCGCTAGCCTAGGACAGACCGCGGTTTGATCCCCCAGTTCCCATATGATCCCCCAAGCCAGGAGCAACTTCTGAGTGCATAGCCAGGAGTAACCCCTGAGCGTCACCGGGTGTGGCCCAGAAACCAAAAAAAAAAAAAAAAAAAGAAACCACCAGACCTCACCCTCTAAGCTTTTTATCTTCCTGCTGTTGATTGTTATTCTTATTAACAATTATTCTATTAACTAAAGTTAATAGTTATTTTTTAAACTGGTAAATAGTGGTGTTTTCCTAAATTTGGCACTCTAAAAAATGTACAAAACTTGATTTTCTAGACATTTAGTGTCAGTAGTAAGTTAAATTATAGGATTTCCCTCTAGTATTTCAATAGCTACTGTTTGTTTGTGAGGGGAAAGCCCCACCTACCAAGCACTGGAAGGAGAGCTGCATATTTATAGGGTTGCTGTATAGAAAGTGCTGTTTCAGCTACTTTCTCAGAGATGTATGTTTGAGGAAGTTCAAGACTAACACACTAAATTCTGTGCTGTGCTGCTTACCTCCTTTGTGATAGATTTAAGATTTATGCCCATAGAAAACTGAACTCTGTTAAAACAGACCTCCTTTAAGGAGGTCACCTCTAAAATGCCAATGGTTTTACTCAGTGAGTGTTTTACAATTATTTGTCTTCCACAGAAAACTGCTTGTCTATTGATTTTTGGTCTTTTTCTTAAATTAAAATAGGACACAAAGATAAAAAAATAAAAAAATTATCATTTTTATTAAATAGGGGAGAAGGAGGTAAGGGGTGGATATATATATTGAAATGACCCAAAGAAATATAAGTATGGAATACAAAAAAGAAAGTTGCTTTGAATATGAACTGTCTCTGTATGAATTGATAATACCAACCTGACACATGAAAAAACTGGATAGAAATTACTTGTCTATTATTGGACATACAGAAATATAGTTATCAACAATTAACAACTTTTAAACAAATTTGAAGGAAAAGTCTGTAATTAGAAATAAACAATCACGTTGGGAAAGCTAAAACTAAACACTTGCCTAGAATGTACACTAGTACGTAAGTGTTAAAGACTCCCTTGAGAAGACATTGCTGCAAGAATTGCCATTGGATTTTTGAACCCAAAAACAATCTATCAAGATCTATGTTAAAAAAAAAAACTGACTAAAATTTCATTTCAGTTTGCTAGGATATGGTAAGCAGTGAACTTGAAGGAAAGAATACTGGTTCAATTACAATATAAAGGTGCTGTCAGAAACCAACTATTATTACTATTGCAAGCTTTAGTCACATAGCAGAACATTTTTGAATCAAATCTCTATCATATATTTATTAAAGTCAGGCATTTTAAAGTGCATATATTTTATTGGAGCCTTTGCTAAACAATAGAAAACAATAATTACTGTTTGAAAATTCCTAGAGATATCATATATTAACTTGAATTTCTCAGTTATAGTAAAGATTCAAAAATAAATATATTCAATTGAGAAAAGTTTATATTCAATGAGTATATGTGTATGTATAAAAATGAATATATGGTTAAGAATCTGGGATAACAGGATTCAGATCTTGACTCTCATTTATTATCTCTCTGACCAATGCTTGTGAGTATAACTGCCTGGAAGCCTGCTTTCTACTAGGCTCTATTTTTCTTTACAGCAGTGATTTCTTCTTTTGTGTTTATCACTAACATTATTTAGTTTTTTTTGTTTGTTTTTTGTCTTTGGGTCTCACCCACCACGCTCAGGGGTTACTCCTGGTTCCATCAAGAAATCGCTCCTGGTAGGCTTGGGCTACCTACATGGGATGCTAGGATTCGAACCAATGACCTTCTGCATGAAAGGCAAACGCCTTACCTCCATGCTATCTCTCCTAAGTTTTTTAAAAGTGAGTTTACTCATTGCTCTCTCAACTCAAAGTGCATGCTAATTTATTGGAAGACCAAAAGAGAGCTTTTTCGTTTGTTTGTTTGCTAACATTCTCCTTTCTTAACATTGAAGTCAGAATCTATTTTGAGGTACGTTATAGCACAGACCATCTTTGAAATCAAATGGCAAGCAGCAAAACCTAAATGAAAGAAAAGAGGTAGACACATATATTCTTCTTCGCAAAAAAGTTCATCCTTCAAACTATTCTTGATTTTTTTTTCTTTAGGGGTCAGCGAGATTCTTTAGAATAAAGTGGAATTTTTATGTATTATAGTGAGAATATTAAATCAAAATAGTGATCTGAATTCAGGATACATAGACCTATAAACTTAGGTATGACTAGATAAACTGGACAAAACTTTCTCCATTATTGAAGTTTGGAAAATATTAAGTTAAAAAAATCATCATTTTGTTATATACATGAACATAACTCTCACTAGAGATTGTCAGGTTAAACTGAGAAGCTATTACATAGCAATTTAACTATGAAACAGAATGCGAAGATTTTAAAAAGGGCTTAATTTTTACTTTTTTTTTCAAAACGTATTGAATATTATTGTTTAGGTCATATGTTTACAACAATTTAAGCATTTATGGTTTTGATGTTTAGAACTATATCTAAATACCAAAGCCTCAGGACCCTCAAAAGTCTTTATGTTAATTTAGGCCCACCTCATCATACTAATTTTTTAGAAAATAAAGAATAGGTTAATACCAAACAAGTATTAAAATAATCCCATGGTGGATTTAAATGAGGACTTTTTATACAAATTATTTATGCAAGTTCCCAGTTTAAAAAAAAATAGTTGTTTCTCCCCGGTCTAATATTCAGCAACAGGGAAGCAGCATTTTCTACATTTCCAGAGTTGTGTTTTGGCAAGTCTTTCTCTGGAAGTGTGGATGTACTTTTCCATCTCGCCTCGCCTGTCAGTCTGGTTTCATTGCACCTGGGATGTCTGGCACATATAACTTTTGATGATATGACAATTAAAAAGTATAGGCAAATAGCATCTCCCTATAACTTGGTGCTTTCACATTGCTGTCAGGAGTGTGCACTTCAAAGTAGGATGAAAGGCACTCCAGAATTAAATGGGGAGAAAGTAAGTCTTAAAGCAAATTATTAGGAAGAAAGGAAATAGGCACATATTCTATGAGGTGAAGAGAGATTATGCATTAAATTAAAGAGAAATAGAAAACCACATTGCCTAAAAATGTAAAGTATATTTCTTTCTTTTCCTTTTTTTTTTTTTTGTGTTTGGTTTTTGGGTCACACCCAGTGACGCTCAGGGTTTACTCCTGGCTATGTGCTCAGAAATCAACCCTGGTTTGGGGAACCATATGAGACTCCAGGGGATCGAATGACAGTCCATCCTGGTCAGCCACGTGCAAGGTAAACACCCTACCATTGTGGCATTGCTCCGACTTCATAAAGTATATTTCTAAACTGCCATAGAAATAATGCTGAAGAATATAAAGTGTCAGGAATAGGTTAATTAATGCCAACCTTTTCCTAGACAAATCATTACTTGTACTTTCTACAAGAAATGTAGAAAATTCTATACCCCCCACCCTCCAACCAGCAGTCTGATTTGAAGCATCACAACTATAAGGTTCAAATTTCAGAAGGGAAAAGCCATAGATGGACATGATTAATGCAGAGAGGCAGATAAAGAATTCTTTTGACTTATTTGGAGAAGCATTACATTTCTCTTGTTTAACCTATATCTGCATTGTCTATATCTACATTGGTCTAATAACTAAATTTCCATAACCAAGTGAAGTTTGGTTCAAAGATATTATTTGGATAGGTAAGAGTCTAAACTAAGAGTGATTAATATGATGCAGAAAGATCATGCAGAACATAGAAGCAAGGTAGAAGTTTGTTTGTTCCAAGTAGTTATTAAATAATTGACAGTTGCAATGAAAAAAAAAACTATTTAAAATTAGCACATGAATTGCATTGGAAAATGAATTAGAAGTGAAGATGAGTGTGAGTAGAATAAGGTTTCTGGAGACACAGGTAAGGAGAAAGAGAATGCAAAAAATAATCCAGAGGAGGTTAAAAGATCAGTTATACTCTTCCTAAATTCCTTGATGTAAATAGGATAAGTTATTTCTGCTTCTTTGGAAGGAATTTATAGACTACTCAATAATGAAAAATCATAGTACTATTTAATATCTATGGATCTACTTCTCATGGAATAACAATTCCAAAGTGAAACTCTTAATAACGATTTTTTGTTGTTGAATTTGAACATTTAAAAAAATTTAAATAAACAATCAATGTTTCTTTCATGCAATGTTTTGCCAATTAATTTTATGAATTATAACCTTTGTTTTATTTACACTTTGTGCTTTTCATCTTCTCCATCATCCATGTGATTTTTGCTCCTACGATAAAGCATGCTTTTAATGAAGAGGATTAAAGTGAATCATACACACAAAAACAGCTAAATACTATTTCAGAAAGTCCTCACAGTCATTTTCATGTTAAGTGGCATGTCAATATTTGTTTTTCATTTTGTTTTGTTTTGGGTTTTGGGGCCACACACGGTGACACTCAGGGATTACTCCTAACTATGCACTCAGAAATCATTCCTGGCTTGGGGGACCATATAGGATGCAGGGGGTATTGATCCGTGGTGCATCCTAGGCATCCTAGGTCCATGCAAGGCAGACACCCTACTATTTGCGCCACTGCTACGGCCCCACATGTTCATATTAATATAAAAATCTTGAACTATTTTTGAGAGCCAGATACAATGTCAAGAAAAAAAATCCTACTTCACTTCACATGTGTAATCTGTTTAGAAAAAATAAAAAATAGTTTAAAATAAATGTCCAGCATTTAAAAAAATAATATGTGCTCTTGGGTAATTTAATGAAATATTTTCAGGTCTTTCTTGAGATCATGGCCATGCTCAAGATGTTAATTCTGACAGTGCCCTCAGATTGCCAGTGTAGGCATTGTAATGTTGGTGATCATATAGATCCAGTCAGCTGATATGATTCTATTCTCTGACTTTACCAGGGATACAAATGGGATAAATTATTTTAATTGCCCAGTTGAATCCAAGGAAGTTGACCTATAAATACAGTGGAAAAATACAATGATGATGTATTTAAGGCATGTCAGAGAAAAGAAAGGAAAGGTGGAAAGAAATAAGAGCCAATAAAGATAATCTCAGAATAATTCTTCAGGCCAATATACCAGACAGTAAAGTAGACAATTAGAGATGTCCATTCTACTTTACTTCTGAAATGTAGCTAAATATAAATCTTAACATCAAAGAGGACTAATTTATTTTCACTCTCATAATGAACTACTACACATAATTTGGGGAAGGCAAGTATAATTTTAGAGACTCTTTGCAAAATAAAACAGTATTATTTCTGTCATCTTTGTTTTTATACAGAAAAGGGTTCAACAATTTGGGGCCAAAGCATAGGTTCAAGTGGTAAGGCATCTGCCTTGCGAGAGCTAGCCTAGGACGGACCATGGTTCAATCCCCCAGTGTCCCATATGGTTCCCCCAAGCCAGGAGAAATTTCTGAGCTTATAGCCAGGAGTAACCCTGAGCATTCCCAGGTGTGGCCCCCAAACAAAACAAAACAAAACTAACCTATATAGTAAGTATTTTCTGCTGCTGCCTTTTAATGGAAGAATATGTAAAAAAAAATCTGTCGTGTACATTTCTTTGCCTGAACATGGTTTTCTGGTGTAGTAGCATAATAGTTTAAAATGCAATTTTGCTGAGAGTTTTTCATATTGTCTATGAATTTTTCCCTGTATGACAAATTAATTGATTTATTGAGGTATATATTTATAGACTCAAAGTGGGTTTATTATCTATGATTTATTTTTGTAATTCTCACTTTTCACTATTCTCTTTTTAAAGATGACAACCAAACTGTTAAGACTTTCTTCACAAGAATAAAGAGATCAAGAGATCACCTGTCTATTTCACACATTCATAATTTTAATATATATCCCTGTAAAAATACGAAAATATCTTCTCTGAGTTTTATCTAATAGAATGAAAAGAAGAGCTGATCAAGAAAAGAAAGGCATCTCCACAAAGCAAAGTAAATACCACATAATTACTGGGTGTCAGGGTGCTCCCTAACCCTTGGCAGAAAGAATAGAGTGTGAAAGATCTTCAGATTCCTGGATTTGGCTATTCTCAGGAATACCATAGGGGTATGTCTCACTTAATTTTAATTAGAATCTAATATCTTTCTCAAGAAATTTTTCTAATTGTTCCACTACCCTTCAATAAAATAAAAAGGAAAAAAAATCTTTGAATGTATCATTTAGTATACCCTATGGATAGTGAGAATAAAGTGCTGATTATATTTTTTAGGCTCATCTTTCTTTACTCTACTTCTGATATCCTACTACACACTGATATCAGTTCTTAGACTAGCCACTGATCTACTAACATCTGTATTCTTGCCTTGCTTTTTCTCCTTTGTATGTTTGCTGGCTATTAGTTTCTGTATACCTATTTATTTTTTATTCATACTTTTTCTATCAGATCAAATTCCCTTAATCATCACTTTATTTCCATCCTTGTACTCATAAAATTTTCCTAGACATTAGCTCTCATAATCATATAATACTTTGAATGGTCAGAAGACTTAGCTCTATATTCTAAGCTACTAAGGGTAGGAAATATATGAGACATTTTTTAAATGATTTTTGTGTCACACCCGGCAACACTCAGGAGTTACTTCTGGCTCTGTGCTCAGAAATTGCTCCTGCAATGGGGACCATATGGGATGCCGGGATTCAAACCACCATACTTCCTGGATTGGCTGTGTACAAGGCAAATGCCCTACTACTGTGCTATCTCTTCAGCCCCTGTACTTAATATTTTATCTCTCTTACATAATACCTAACCTACTGATAGAGAAACATTAATGAATTATTTTAGTTTCTAATATCATGCCAGAAAACAAGAGAACCTGGAAGAAATGGATAGATTCTTGGATTCTTATAACCACCTAAGGTTGAACCAAGATGATATAGCATATCTGAACAGACAAATCATTATTGAGGAAATTAAATGGTAATCAAAATAAAAAAGCCCCATCCCATATGGACTCACTAACAAATTTTTACAAATCTTTCAGGAGGACCTACTGTCTATACTTCTCAGGCTTTCCCAGGAAATTGAAGAAACAGAAATACTCCCAATAGATATTTACAATGTTAATATCACCCTGATACCAAAATAGACAAAGATGCTGCCAAAATGAATGAAAGAAAAAAGAAAGAAAGAAAAATACAGACTAATATCCCTGATGAATACAGATTCAAAGATCATCAACAAAATCCTAACAAAAATGATCCAACACTCATGAAGAAGGTCACACATCATGGCCAATTAAGTTTTATTCCAGAGATGCATGGATAGTTTAACATCCCAATTCAATCAACATAATATACCATATCAACAAAAGAAAAATATAAACCAGATGATCATATCAAAATATGCAGAGGAAGCATTTCAGAAGGTCCAAATCCATTCATGATAAAAAAAAACTTTCAACAAGATAAGAATGGAAGGGGCTTTTTTTTTTTTAAAATATAGTCAAGGTCATTTACCACAAGAACATGGCAAATATTATACTCAACAAATAAATACTGAAAACCTTCCACTAAAATATGGCACAAGAGGCCAGAGTGAGAGACTAAGGGATCTTCAAGGAGGAAACATTACTGTCCACATATGTGGAAGAAAAGATAAACAAATGCTACTACATTATACTGAGAAGCTTCTGTTCCTCAAAGGAATTAGTAACTAGGATACAAAGGCTACCCATATATGGGAGAAACTATTTACCCAATACCAATGATAAGGGACTAATATTTAAGATATACAACATGTTGACAGAACTTAATAAACAAAAAAAACATAACCCGATTAAAAATGGGAAGAAAAAATGTATGTTCAATACACTTCTTTAAAGAAGAAATATAGATGCCAATGGGTACATTAAAAAACCTTCCACATCACTAACCATTAGAAAGACAAATAAAAACAACAATCAAGTATCATCTTACACCACAGATACTGGCACACATCACCAAAAACAAGAACAACCAGTGCTGGCATGAATGCAAGGAGAAAGAAACTCTCTAGCCTTTCTAGAAAACAATATGTATATTCCTCACAAAACTGAAAATTGGGCTCTCCTTGAGCCAGCAATGCCACTCCTAGGGATTAAACTTGTAACACAAAAACATGATACAAAAATGTCCTCTGCACATCTATATTAATTGAAGCTATATTTACAATAGTCAGAAACTGGAAACAATCCAAGAGCCCAACTACAGATGAGTTATTAAAGAAACTGTGGTGCATGTACACAATGGAAATCTATACAGTTGTTAGGAAAAGTGAAGTCAAGAATTTTGCTTATATATGAAGACTATTATGCTGAGTGAAATATGTCAGAAGGAAAGGGATAGATAGAGAATAGTTTCACTCACCTGCAGCATGTAAGAAAAATTAAAAACATTATGGTATTCAGACTATAGAGATGAGGATCAGGAGGGCCAGCCCATAATATCAAGATTGCTACAAAAATCAGTGAGTGTAGTTAGGTACTAATTGCACTGAAATCTACCATGTCTATTATAGTGACAGAAGAGGCAGAATGCCAGTCCTTGAGATGGACAGGGGCTGGAGGTGGGATAAGGAAATGGGTACACTGGAGTTGGATTTGTTTCACTGCTGAAAGTTAATATACCTCTATGACTAAAATCCAACTATGAACATTACTCTAACTACAATAATTAAATAACTAATCCTTAAAATTAATCAGATTCTTCACTATCTTTTTAATATTAATTTGTGTGTGTGTTTATTTTAGATTTGGTTTCATAAACTTGTGGCTATATATTGGCTGGGCACTTTTATTGTTCTTTTATTTTGTAGTTATATTCTTTTAATCTCAGAAAACCTCACTCACTAGTTGGTTCTAGGAATGAATATCAAGTATCTTATATCTTTACAAAATAGTAGATGGGTTTCCATGCAAGCAGCTTTTTAAATAAAATGTTCCTATTCTGATGAAGCATTTTTTGCCATGTTTTGGCATCCTGTCTATTGAGAAAAATGGGTGGAATATTGAAGGCCCCTTAGGGGTCTGGAAGACTAAACTTTTATCTAAGTTACAAGTAAATAGAAAGATAGTTGCTATGAGAACACAATAGAATTCATGCTTTTATTTGTGAATCTTAGATGCTAGCCAGCAGACTATGAAAGCACTTAATAACATTTATTCTTTATCCTCTCTGTGAACTGATATAAATTTCCCTGTCAATACCTTCTTAGGGAAGCTGGCTTAGTCTGGTCACTAGGAATTTAGTTTTTCTTCCAAGGTTGTGATAAGATGTGCAACATTTAATAAAGGTCATTCCTCGTTATTGCAACTTATTAAATAGTTTCAATTAGTGCCCAAAACAGAACCAGAGAATAAAGCTTTTGTAGTTGCATGAGAAAGTGGATTCTCTAAAATTAAATTCTTTTCAATGACCTTGTTTATCTAACACTCTAGGCACGTGGCAAGATATGCTGTTCACAGATCTGAAGTAGCATGGACAATACCGCAGGCCATTCATATTTGTGAGAACTTATAGTACAGTGTGCAGTGTGTAGTGTAGTTGAAGCAGAGGAACCCGAAGAAAGTAATAGTGGCTTCTACACTGGATTGAGTAAGCAGCATAGTTTAGAAGAAGAGGATAATTGCTCTAAATTTGTGTGAAATTCCTCTATGCTAGTTTTCCACAAGTAGCAAAGTATTCATATTGGGTGTCTAATTTTTTAAGTCTCTTTCAAATTTAAAAACATTTCCTCTTTACTTATATTTTTTGTTTGTTTGGGAGGACCACATCCGGTGGCACTCAAGGGTTACTCCTGGCTCAGTGCTCAGAAACTGCTCCTGGCTCAGGGGACATATGGGATGGGTTGCTGGGGAATCAAACCTGCACCTGTCCTAGGACAGCCTTGTGCAAGACAAATGCCCTACCTCTGTGCCACCATGCCAGCCCCCAAAACATTCCCTTTTTCTAATTTCCTTCTGATCTACTCAATATTTTTAGAAAGTAAGTAAACATTTGAATGTCTTATGAAACATCATTTACCTAAAGCTAGACTCAAATTCCTAATAAATATGTAAAAGAGCCTGACAATATATTCCTAATGCACTTTCCTAATGGGCTAGGGATTTTATTTTTCTCTCTATTTCAGAGAACATTTGAACAGCAGAAATTAAGACAGAGAGAAGAGCCGAATCCGAAAGCATTCTCTAGTGGAAATATATGCTCTAAATGACCAAACAAATAAGTTCTTTTGTCTGTGGCTTAATTAAAGGCTGTGAGGCTGACTGCATTGCTTAGTTCTCCAGGTAGTATTGTCCTTCTGACTAAGGTCTCATACTAATTAATTGGCTTGCGGCTGTATTTCAGGAGGGGATTCTAAAAGACTAACTATTAGGACATTTTAGTTTGATAGAAATGAAAGTCCCAACAGGGATTCTGCTTCCTGGAACAGAGAAATTAGTTTTCTTCTTTTTCTATTATGTTGCTTATAAATATATTTTTTATGGATAGTAACAGAAACATGTTTTTTTCTTTTCTTCTGCCTGAGGTCTTTATAGTTTAGAGCCACTGGATAAAATTTTTGAGAACTAATTTATGTACTTATATTATGTGCCAGTCATTTTGTGATGTTCTTAGAACTAACAAGCCTGTTCTTTATTTCTTAGAATGAAAAGCAAGCAACTGGTTGGCACTTACTTAAGCCAGTTATTCCTCTAAGTGCTTTACACATGCACTTATTTGACATTTATGTAAACTTATTATTTCCATTACATAAGTAAGGTAATTGGTATACAGAGAGTTTAAAACACTTGCTTGAGACAAATAGCTACTAATTGTTGAATCTAGAATTTATAATTAAGCAGTCTGAGGACAGATCCCTTATATGTAAATATACATTTAATTATCAGGAAGACACAAACTTCAAATTGTAAATGTATAGCAATGATATTGGTTCCTACAATAGGAATGTGAGGAAGTTAGGTAATTCTACTTAGTGTGAGTGGGGAAAAAAATTTTTTTTTTGGCTTTGGACCACACCCAGTGACGCTCAGGGGTTACTCCTGACTATACGCTCAGAAGTCGCTCCTGGCTTGGGGGACCATATGGGAAACCGGGGGATCGAACCGCGGTCCATCCTAGGCTAGCGCAGGCAAGGCAGGCACCTTACCTCCAGCGCCACCGCCCGGCCCCGAGTGGGAAAAATTTTAAGGTTTGTTTGCTTAAACATATGAGAATAATATTTTGCATGCAGCAGAAGAGATGGCGAAAAAAAAAAGGAAAACCAAGATCACACATCTTCACAAGACTTTCCTGCCTCCTTTCTCTGGCTGTCAATTTTCCCTTAGCTGTACATCTCCTGAGGATAAATGGAAGTCTAACCCGGAGCCAAGAGCAGATTCCACAGAATTTTGAGATGCCAATGATTGCAACAATTGGAAGCAACAGAAAGTTTTTCTCTCTCTGTATATTTTGTTGGAGGAGTAAGTTACAAAGAAAGAATACTAATTTCTGAAAATTAAAAGAAAAATTAGTTTTATTTTTATAAAAGTGAGTGGATTCTTTCCACCAACAAATCTGTCCATTAAAGAACTTAGAAGTTAAAGAACTTCTAGACAAAGAAAACAAAATCTCTCCAAAAGAAGGCTGTCTTCTATAGATATCAAGTATTTTCTAACTTTATAGCAGAGCTGGCTGCTAATCATGTCTTAAGTGTAGAGAGTTTAAAAAGAAAACAATAGAATTAATATAGAATTTATCAAATTTATCCTTTTTTTGTTTTGTTTTTGGGTCACACCCAGCAGCACTCAGGGGTTACTCCTGGCTCTAAATCATTCAGAAATCACTCCTGGAAGGTTCAGGGTACCAGATGGGGTGCCAGGATTCAAACCACTGACCTTCTGCATGCAAGGCAAATACCTTACCTCCATGCTATCTCTCCGTCAAATTTATTCTTATTTAAACTGTCAGGGCTAATTTTCAAAAATCAGACTAAGCAAGATTAAGCAAGGCACAGTTATCATAAACAATGAGCATGACAAATTCATGATAATAGGATAATTCTAATATATCAAGTACAATTCAAAATTAATTCATCACCAATTCATTATCTCATTGCTATGCAAAATAGTTTTATCAGTTATGCAGTTAAGATCTGTGAGAATTAACCTCTGATGCTTCATGAAAAGAGAGGTTGTAACAACACATTTTTAAAAACTGCATTTTAGGGCTGAAGACATAGCAAAGGGTAAGGCATTGCTTTGCACACAGCCTACCCAGGATGGACAGTGGACGAATCCCAGCATCCCAATGGTCCCCTGATCCATCCAGGAGCAATTTCTAAGTGCAGAGCCAGGTGTAAACCCCTGAATGCCACTGGATGTGACCCAAAAACCAAAAATAAGTAAACAATAAAAACAAAAATGCCATTTTAAAATGAATACAATTAAAGGAACCATACTAATTTAAAATGAATATCTAAATATTTTCATTATTATGAATAATAGGTTTAAAGAATTTCCCAGGGTGTCACATTTTATAAAAATGCTAAAGTCCAGTCATATTTCTACTGTGTCTCTATGATACATTAGAAATTGTGATTCTGTAAAGATGGCTATGAAGATTGCATATTGAAAATGTTCATTGAAGAAACCCATTTTCCTCAGAAATTTGCTTATAAAGCATTGGCAATAAAAATAGATTGTGTATAAAATATAGATGTCTCCAAAGAATGAATATTTTATTGGTATATTATGAATAAATAATCAGTAGTGCATGCAACAGTTAACAACAGTAAAGTTCAAGCTGTGCTCAATATTATTTTTTTGCGTTTGTGTTATCTAATTTAACACCTACAGTAATACTATAAAAAAGATATCACTGGCCTCCATTTTATAGATTCTGAAACTAAAGCTGATGCTGTTAAGTGTACCATTTTAAAGATCTTATGGCAAGCCAAGATACCACACTTCTGGATATGATTCTTAATCAGTTTCCAGATAATAGTGATGAAAATTGCAATAATGATGATCAAATTAATCATAATGACTCTTAAAATAATGAATATACAATCACATATCTAAAATACGATTAATGATGTTATACCTGAGTTCTTCATAACAATAAAATAGCTGAAATCAAGAAGGGACTAAGACATCGAGAAAGGTCATCAGACTCCAACCCATTCAACAATAATTTAAAAACCAACATCTCATTCATATTCTATAACTCCATTCCAAGGTGAAAATTGGGTAATGGAAAATCAATTGGGTCTGCATTGTCTATAGCTTAAACAAATCATTTATTCCACACATTCTGATGAGAAACAGGACATGGTTACAAGTCATACATCAAGTAGTTTCTTTGCATAACTAAGGTTAGGATATGATTGTGAGGATATGTAGGATATGTTAGGATATGCTCATCTGATCTGCTCACTCTTTGGCATCTCTCCAAAAGAAGGCTGTCTTCTGTAGATATCAAGTGTTTGTAGCTTTTCAGTGGAGCTGGATGTTATTCATGTTTAAATGTAGAGAATTTGAAAGACAAGAGAGTTAATATAGAATCTATCAAATGCATTCTTATTTTGAACTGTAAGGGTTAATTGTCAAAATTTATCACTTTTTGATAAATTATTTATCAGATAATTATTTGTTTCTGTTATCTGTTATTTATCAAAGAAGTCAGCACAGATAAGTCATATATCTCATGGATAACCTTTTCAAACTTTTAACCTTTAACTGGCCCAGTAGTCTGTAAATGTTGCTTTTACACATTAAGAAATTGGCATACACCATAGTGCAGACTGATCTGAATTCTGACAATGTATCAAACATTTTAGAGCCTTTTGGAAATTTTTACTTTACAAACCCAAAATTCCCCCCACTTGATGCCACATCCTTGCCTACTTATGCAACCTGACTTTGTATGTTTACTTTTGTAGCAAGTATACACATCATGGAGATATAGAAACCTGGGACAACAGGCTGCTCTGCCCACAAAAGGAAACAGATGTATTCTAATCTCAAACTCTCTTTTTTTTCCATGTGCAAATAGTGCAGAGGCTTAAGTCTGCAGTAATGACTTTGTTTTCTATAAACAAATGAGCTACATCAGGTCAGAGGCACTATGAATGGAAAAACTAATAAGGTGAGTTCATTTAACAATATATGCTTCTTATTGACTTATTCATTCACAAAAAAGTACCTACATATTCTAATAAAAAATACTTTGAGAAAAAAAATACTTCGAGAAGTCCTATCATGAGCCTCCAGAGAAAGGTTATATTCTAGATACCTTTGATAGGTTACAACATATGATGCTTATTTCTTTTAAAGGAGAAAAGAAAGAAAATGAGCATAGTTTCCTTATAATGGTTTTCTTCTCCCTCAAATGTCCTGAGACTTACTTTAAATTGATTCCAATTTACAATGACTTATACATATTTACTTTAAAAACAATTTAAATTTACATGCCCACAATATTAATTCATAATTTCTTCTCTTCATAGTACTGTGTAATATCTAGATATTTAGAATCATTTGTGAATGTGATTATAATGGCTCCAATTCTCCTCTTCCTGAATGGTGTGTTCTTAATAAAATTTCACAGAAATAGGAAGATGCAGATGCTAAATAATCCCAACAAAATCCTCTGTGTAATTCCAAAACTCATTGTTTTCTATACCACTGCACACACTCTTAACTAGTGGGAAATTATATCAAATTTGAATGACATGAACTTTACTTGGTAACATTTAATATTTTGCAAAGAATTAAATTAAATGCTTAGTTACCATGGGATGCTGCAAGTAATGATAAAAGAGATGAAAAATGAAGTCTTGGATTTGATGATTACGCTGAGAAAAATATGTAGTATTTATATATTTAAAACATTTTTCTCTTTTTGATGCTTCTTTTCCTCTAGAAAATATTAGTCCTTGAAATTCAAGGGAACTCATTCAATTAACCTCAATTAACCTCAAAATACTCAGAGACTAGAATAAAATTTTTAAGTAATCATATTAAATGCTTAGGTGATGAGATAAAGTTTTTAAATTATATGTAGTCTTGGCTATTATTTAATATTTTGCCATTGCATTTTTTAATTTAAAACTTAACAGTCTTGTTTGACATAAAATGATAAAGGCAGGCAAAAAATGACCACTACAGATATTTTATAGTAAGATTTTCTAAATCTGTTTCACTTTGGCATTTGAGTCATACTTAACATTCATACTTAGTTTAGATAATTCCATGCAGGGCCAAAGACATAGGAAAAGGGTTAAAACACATTGCTTGCATGTGGAAGATCTGGATTTGTTTCCTATTACTACATAGTCTATGGAGCTTAATTGACTATAAACTTGGTACCGTATTTCTGGCGTATAAGACGACTTTTGAAACAAAAAAGAAAAGTCAACCGAAAATCGGGGGGGGGGGGCTCGTCTTATACACGAAGTATATCCTGAAAAACATTTTGATATGCCACTAAACGAAAATCGTCTGGATATTGCCACGAAAGGAATTTTCCAACTCGATCCTGCACCAATCACTGCAAGGCTGCTCGAACTGCCTACTAACTCAGCCAGTCCAAGCAAGCTTTTTATGCATGCAAATTGGACAATGTTCTGGACCCGAATCTACACTGTAAAAAGCCTGCTCAGATTGGCCCAGAGTCAGAGAGGAAATCTATTACAGTATACCCTTTGAACCTTTGCTTGTTGTGATTGACTCACTGTGGTACATACAGTTGTAGCACAGGAATGTTCTGCCTTATACAGCGAATATAGGCCTACACCTGTGTTTTAACTGTAAAATTAGGGGGTCGTCTTATATGCAGGAAATATGTATTTGTACAAACAATGCTGAGTGTGGTCCAAGAAGGACCCAAGCCCTGATTCAGTGATTCTGGTAACACCTGGCTTTAGGATCAGAGCAGCAATGCATCCTCTGAGTTCCTGTATTAAACCATCAGCCTGATTAATTGAGCATTGCGAGAGTGTCCTTCAGAAAGAAGAAAATTATGCCATTTAAATATATAGCATATAAATCACAAAATAATTAATATTGTTAATACCATAATAGTATTTCCCTTTATATCTCCCTCCTTTTCTATTCTTTTGGTCAAAGCAACAGGTTGTAGACTTTGAACATTACTTTCTAAAGAACAAATTAAAGTTAAACATGAAAGTGGAAGCCCACAAAGTAATAGCAAACTCAAACACTGAATTACTTTTGTGAACCCCCCCCCAAGGAATGTAAAGGATTCAATATAGTTGTTTTTGAGATTATGGAAAATAGCAATATTAGTCAGATCTCAATTAATGTCCTTGGCAATCCTCCCCAAAGTCATGGAGCAGGGAGGTACCCTGAAAGCACAGGATGCTCACTTCTGTAATTCCACAATATACTAGCATGCTAACTTTAGAGACTTTATTTTCCCTCCGTATTTTCCTATAAAGGATATTTTCTAAATTTAGAGCTCAGTAAGAGTTAATAATAAAGTCTTAAAGGAATTAAAATGGATTGGGGCACATAAGTAGTACGTTAGTGGGTTTTGAAGACAGAGCTTCATTCATTTTTTTTTCTTTTTCTTTTTTCTTTTCTTTTCTTTTTTTTTTTTTTTTTTTTTTGGCCACACTGGTGATGCCTAGGGGTTACTCCTGGCTATGTGCTCAGAAATCGCTCCTTGCTTGGGGAAATCACATGGATGGGACGCCCCAGGAGATCTAACCACTGACCTTCCTACTTTAACATGTGCAAGGCAAATGCCCTACTGCTTATGCCACCACTCAGGCTCCTAGTTTCATTCTTTGACTAACAAAACGACAGAAATGTTATTACTGCTACTGAAAACCTTCTTCATAGAAAAGGAATGTTTAAGAAAAAAATCTAAATAATTTTGACTCTTGATTGACTTATTTTAGACTGCATATTTACCTTTATAACTAATTTCACTTTGTCTTAATTTAAAAAATTTACTCCCCTTGCACCATGAAAGATAACTTGTTTATCAGTACATGTGATCGATCACTCACACCACTAGCTGCATGCAGCCTTTAAAATGAACTCTGAAGTTTTTGTATTTTGGCATGAGCACTACAAAGCAGTTGAAAATATTTTGTTGTGTGACTGAAAGATTGATGGGCAAACCTCACAAAATTGGTTTGAATTAAAGCACATTTTTTTCAGAGGTGAAAGGTTTATGTATCAGCAAAGCAAACATTGATTTTTGTTTTTTTCCTTTAAAATGTCAGGCATTTTAAAGTGTAACTTGGAACTGTGAACACCTCAGTGTATGGATTATTTTCTCATTTTCTTGACCTTGTTTTGTTCAAAATACCTGTTCAGTTCCTTTCAGCTTTTGTTTTTTGATTTTTGGGACACACCTGACAGTGATCAAATGTTACTCTTGGTTCTGCCATCAGAAATTATTACTGGCAGGCTCCGAAGACCATAAACAATACTGGGGATAAAACTCAAGTTGGTCTGGGTCAATCCCAAATCAATGCAAGGAAGATGTTCACCCATTGTGTTATCCAAACCCCCCCTCCTTTTAGCTTTAAATAAAGCTCTATTGAGCTCATAGTTATATACATATAACTATATATATCCTATATATGCATATATATATGGAAACTTATATATCCATCCTGGGTCAGCCATGTGCAAGGCAAACACCCTACGACTGTGCTACCATTCCGGGCCTAAAGTTAAGTATATTTTTATCTTTGTCCTGAAGATATCTATAACTACCATGTCCTATGCTAGACTAATTTATACAAAATTTAGCTTTCAGTCACCTTTCAATTCCAAGTCAATGTAACAATTATTCCTTAAAAAAAAAAAAAAACAAAACAGGACAATTAGGTCCAACCTGCTTGCCTACCTGCCTGCATCAGGATGATTTATCTCGTGAACAATTGTTGTCTTCAATCATGGGTCATGGGGGAGTACAAGTTCAATAGAAGAGAGATCCTCTCCTCCCACACCAAAGGAATTATAATTCACTTGCCTTTGCAAATTTTCAACAATATTCAGTGTTGTCCTGTTTTATTACAGTATTGGTGACCTTTTATAGCCAAAGGAATTTGGAATATGTAGCATTATTTATTTGTTTATTTATTTTGGTTTTTGGGTCACACCCGGCAGTGTTCAGGGGTTACTCCTGGCTCCATGCTCAGAAATTGCTTCTGGCAGGCACGGGGGACCATATGGGGCACCGGGATTCGAACCGATGAGCTTTTGCATGAAAGGCAAATGCCTTACCTCCATGCTATCTCCCGGGCCTATGTAACATTATTTTAAGTCAATATTCAAAGATAAGACCAAAGCCAAGAAAAAAATGGCATTTTAATTCTATTCGTTCCTAACCCCAATTCACATAGTAAACAGTACAACTGTTTACTGAAGTTTTCAGCCAAAGAATTTTAAAATATAATCCACATGAAACCAAATAATTTATTTTTTCTAGGCAACATACACTTATACTTTTTCTTAACTGTGCTGTATGTAGTCAGTAAAATTGCTATTCTATGTGGCCTCATTTTCTTTGCAGAAGCAGAATTGAACACAATAAACAGGAAACACATACTGTCCTATATGCAAACATTAAAACTGTGATTGTAGAAACATTTCACAGTAGTAGATTTTTATGGAAGAGAATTATTTTCTGGAAAAAATGGGACTCAAAAGATAGTACAGAAAACATAACATTTACCTCCTGTACTATTTCCTGCATGTAGTTAGATTCCAGTATAATCCCAAGGTAATACATATGAGTCACTTTCTTGTATCAGAGACAGTCTGATTTAAGAACAGTCTTGAACACTTCTGAGTGTGGTTCAATATCCAAAGTCTCCAAAATGATAAAGAAAAAGTTTTCAGTAATTTAACAGTGGGGAGAAACCAAATAAAAATAATTCAAATATTACTTAGAGTAGGCCCGGCCTATACAGGATATAGAGGAATATGTGAACATGCTGGTTTGAGGTCAACTCTATCTACCCCATTCCCCACAATGTTTATCCACATGAGCTCATTCTTCACCTATTTGTTGTAGCTGACTTCAGTAGACATCCCTGTTTTGTTCTTTGTTCATTGTAACTCATCTACCAAACACTTCAGCAAACCTTCTCAGATGTATAGTCCCCACCTATCTTCTTTATCAGGCCATTTGTAAGGCATTTCAACTCAGTTTTCACCATTCCTTCTTTACATGCTGTGTGTAAATGCAGAGCATGTCTATTCAATCTTTTTGTTTGCTTGTATAAACTTTTGTCTATATGTCAACTTTTCAAGTTCATATCCTCTATGGAACTTTCTTTGACTTCTCATTCTCAATTTTGCTGTGCAGAACTATTTCTACTTTCTCTCTAAAGATACACAACAACCTCACTGTGTCCCAATTATCTGCTGACTGCTCAAGATCTTTAAGGGTAGAGAATGACTACCATTCCTATATGCACCAATAGCACCTAAAAGTAAGAAAGTAAGAGCTACAACAATAAATCAGGCCAAATTCTAAATTCAAATGGACATTCCTGAAACAAATTGGACCAAAAAATGTGTGTGTTATGTGTCTGAATATTTTTTTAGATAACTATTTTAAGTCTTTGGTCTTATTTGTACCTAATTTGATTTTATTCTGTTTTGTAAGCAACATTTACCTTTCAGATAAGTATAGATGTGAGGCACATATCAGAAATAGTATCTTCATTAAAATGTTAATACACAGGGAGAGAATGATATGCTGATATCTTGATGTTTCTCATATTAAGCTAGAAATTTTCTCATATTAATAAAAAACACCTCAAAGTAAAGTTGTGACCAAAAGTTTTTCTGGTTAATAGAAACTCCTAAATAAAATATGCTGCTTTGTTTTTTGAAGGGTGAGTGTCTGTCTACGTAAAGTAGTGAGACTACTACTTCCAGAAAAAGGTCCAGAAAAAGCAAAAGCAAACCAGAAGGAAAGGAGGACAGTCACTTGCTTTGCATGCAATCAACAAAGGTTCCTTCTATTATGTGGTCTTCCAAGTCCACCAGGAGTGATTCCTAAGTACAGACAGAGCAAGAGCAGCCTTTGATCACCACTGGGTGTGCCCACCTTAAACAATAGGAAAGGTGTGCTTGAGGGAGTATATTTCTAACTTGAAACAACTACGATAATGTTTACATTGTGATTTTTACATAAAAAGTTAAAATTCAGTGTAAAAATATAATATAATTAAGGAAGTTTGATGTATTTTGTTGAATTACATATTATTCAAATATTATTTGTAAAAAGAATTGGTAAATGCATTATAGACATTTTTCTTTTTTCTTGATATCCTGTATACAAAATGGAATTTAACTAGATTTCTGATTGTTTTGTTTTTTTTATCTGACTACTTTCTGTTTGTTGATATATCATATAATCATGATATAATATCATGTCATTATTTGTCCATTAATTAATGTATTAATAATTAAACGTTTCCAGAAAACCTGGCCAATAAACCAAACTGCTCCATTATTTTCAGACACATGAATACTAATAAAAAGACCTCTGGCTTTTTGCCAACCAATACCTATCCTTAGCCTATAGTAGTACCATCATATACATCCTATAAGTGTTAGACTAGTAGGATGTTAAGTATTAACCAGCTTATGTATTTTAAGTTTTCAATTTACAAAAAAATTACCAAATGTTTCTTATGATAAAAAAATGTATTTACTAGGGACCCGCAAGATAGCATGGAGGTAAGTTGTTTGCCTTTCATGCAAAAGGTCATCGGTTTGAATCCCGGTGCTCCATATGGTCCCCCGTGCCTGCCAGGAGCAATTTCTGAGCATGGAGCCAGGAGTAATCCCTGAGCACTGCCGGGTGTGACCCAAAAACCACAAAAAAAATGTTTTTACTAAACAAAACTGGAAACTTTTAGGGTGGGGGTAAGTGTTGACTGGCCAAACAACACAAGAGGAGACTGGAGATCAGTCCTGATAATATTCTGAACTTATGCAAGATATTCAGTCCTACAGACCCAAGATGGAATATTGTTGTGACATTGTGGTGCCAGGGACCACTAGGGTCACCCTGGTGTTGCTCAAAAACTGAAGAATTTTTCTATTGGAATGCAGATACCAGAGCAACCCACCTGTGGCCCACACTTGAAAGAAGCTTAATTAATGCAAATTGCAGGACCAGTGAGTGACAATGTGTTAATGTTATTATTTGGAGTTTGGAGTTGTTTTTCTTTTAATGCAAATTATGTATATTTTTACAATAGTAAAATAATATGAAACTGAATATTGACAACTGGTCTAAAAAATCAAAAGTGAAAATAATTATGCTACCAATGTATATTTTTGGCTAGAAGTGCTTATATTATGTTTTCTATTTTGAAATATTACTAATTTCATATAATCTAGGAATCCTAAAAACAAAAAAAAAATATTTTAAAAGTCAACTTAAATTTGGGGCCGGAGCAATAGCACATCATTAGGGCATTTTCCTTGCATGCTGCTGACCCAGGATGAAAGATGGTTTGAGGGGCCCGGGAGATAGCATGGAGGTAAGGCGTTTGCCTTTCATGCAAAAGATCATCGGTTCGAATCCCGGTGCCCCATATGGTCCCCCGTGCCTGCCAGGAGCAATTTCTGAGCATGGAACCAGGATTAACCCCTGAGCACTGCCGGGTGTGACCCAAAAACAAAAAAAAAACAAAAAAAATGAAAGATGGTTTGATCCCCAGTGTCCCATATGGTTTCCTATGCCAGGACACATTTTTGAGCACATAGCCAGGAGTAACCATTGAACATCACAGGGTGTGGCCCCCCCAAAACAAACAAACCAAAAAAGTCAATTTAAATTTACACCCTTTTAGTAACAATTGGTATAATTTGCCAAATGACCTTGGGGAAGGTAACATTTTTTTTATTTAAGCAGTGAATTTGAGTGGAATTTGAAATGCCAGAACCTTTTTGGTTGTGATTTCAATGTTTATGAATAGAGTCCAAGTTGTTATTTAAATCTGAATGATTCAAGTCAACTAATGGCTTATTTTAAAGGATTTTACCATCATTTTTGCATGTTTTAATTTCATACTTAATAAAATATATTTATGTCTCTCTATATATAATATAGTATTATATAGATATATATAATCAATTTTCTTTGAATGTAATAATCAGATGCCCAATTTTATTTCTCCATATTGAAATCTTAAGTGTTACATATTACATATTATTGTTATAAAAATCAAAAATTTAAAAATTAGTCTCAATAAATGTTAACAAATCCACTATAAGCAACAAATACTGCGATATCCATTCTGGAAGCTTAATAAACAGATACCAAAGTTGAGAATCGCTACACTCATTTTGTTGCCTGTTTAAAAATACTCTTCTCCAGGATCAGAGGGATAGTACAGTGGCAGGGCACCTCAGTTAGATCCCCAGAGTCCCTTATGAACCACCAATTAGGAGCAATTTCTGAGTACATAGCAAGGAATAACCCCTTAGTATAACCTGGTGTGAGCCTAAAACAAACAAAATTCAAAAATATTATTCTCCAATCATTAATGTTGTGGTTTTTATTAGCATGTTAATAGAACAAGTATTACTTCTTCTGTTTGGTGAAACAGAAATATTATAATATCAATTCTCCAACACTTGCTTTGTTTTTATATTTTAAATAAAGTTATATACAAATTTTATTTAAAAAAATTAAAGGAGAAAACATTTAGTAAGTGAAATATTACAATACTATGATTTTGCTTTTTGAAATATTTTAGATCTTATACTATAAAATGATTATATGTATAGGTTTTCCAGTCACAATATTTTCTAACTTGGCATGTTATTTAATCTAGTATTGATTTTAAAACATCAAATTTAAAGTTAAATAAAATAAAAAACTTTATATATGCTTACTAAAATTCTCAGGAGAATCACTTAAAATATAAGTGAGTTGTAAGTACATTATTAAAATAATTTGTCAAAATATAAATATCAGATTAGCTGATACTATAGGAAAAATTACTTACGATAAATATTTTACATCTAAAATTTTTGTATGGAACTGGAGAGATAGCACAATAGTAGGGAGGGACCAATCTAGATGCCTGGCATTCCATATAGTCCCCCAGCCTGCCAGGGGCAATTTCTGAGTGTAAAGCCAGGAGAACCTCTGATTGCTGCCTGGTGTGGCCCAAAATCCAATCAATCTATCAATAAATAAATAAAGTTTAATAATAAAATATTCTTGTATAATTTAGTTTTCTAATATTTATCCTCTTACTAGAAGTAATATCAAGGAAAACCTATAGACAGTGTCAAATTTCCTTGCCTAATTTCCTTTACATTATAAGTATCAACTCTGTATCCTATTATACTTAAAATTTTGTTTCTTGAATTAAACAAATTTAATTCCATATTCTGTTCTACCTTGTATTATTTGGATGCTTTTGCAAGATATTTAACATTCGCAGGTATCAACAATTCAAATTTAAAATCGGAGAAATAAAATACCATATTTTAATGGATTGAGGAATAGGCGTGTTTATAAAATACTTAAAAATATGTGTCAGAAAAAAATGATGTATAATGTTGAATATAATAGTATTTAAGGTGACAATCATTATTAATAGGAATAGTAGACTCTGTAATAGAACAAACTGTCTATGGAAAATTTTGAACCTAATAGAAAAATGTATGATCACATGTCTATCTCAATTTTTTTAAGTTTTGTTTTTGTTTTTGCGCCATACCGGGGTTTGGGTTATTCCTGGTTATACATTCAAGAATTACTTGTTGCAGGCCTGGGATGCTGGGGATGAAGCCGGATTGAACACTTGGAAGCTAACACCCTACCTTCTGTTCTGACCCTGGCCCCTGTTCATCTCATTATTTTTGAGAAAATTATCACAGTTCATGGAGTTTCTATGATAACAGCATTAATTATGTTCTTTTACTCTGTAAAGTGCTATTTTATCCAGATTGTTTATAGTCTCTGACCTCTCATTTTGACTAGAAAATAATAGTAAATAATACTAAAGTTAAGGTAAAAAGTGGCTTTTCACTAATGAATAGGATTCTTATGAAGGATAGAAGAACAAACTTAAACAATTCCATTGACTTCTTTTCTTTAATATATAATTTTTATTTTGGTCATAGTGGCTTACATAACTTTCCCAGTAATATTTTAGGTATATATTAACATGGAATCAGGGGAATTACCACCACCAAAGTTGTTCTCCCTCCTCCTCTATTCCCATCTTGCATTCCATATCCCCCACCCTCATCAGTCTGGCTGCTAGAATGAGTGGGCTCCTCTGTGTCTAGCTTGCTACTTAGTGATCATACAACTGTTTGGTCTTGGTACCTACCATTATTTCCCCCTCTATTTAAGAGGCCAAACTAGATAGTTCAAGTTATGTGGTTTTGTTTGAAGAAAGAAAAAGAAATAAAATGGGGTAAAAATCAAATAAGCCGAAAATGGGTGGAGTCCTTTCAGAATCTCTCAACCTCAGTTTGAGAGAGGAAAGAGAAAATGAATCAAAATATCACAACAATACAAACAGAAACATCAAACAAAATATCCAGTGAGAACTACACCAATAAAAACAAGCACCACACAATAGCCACTGTCCTGAAATAAAAACATCAGAGCAAAAAAAAAAATTAATTGGAGACAAAGACTCAATATCCACACCAAAACAAAGAAGTCACAAAATCCCATTGGTTTCTAATGGAATCAGATATTAAGTTTTTGCCCAAATAATTTATTTTAAACTGAGAGCAAAAAAGTCTTTTAACTTTAAGAATAAAGGGCACAGGGCCCCAGAACAGGATTTAAAAATGCAAATCTCTGGAGGCCAACATTCTTAAAGCAATCTGAAAGCAAAGCAGCCTTCTGGCTATCTTGAGAAAGTTAGCAGCAGAGGAGGATAATCTTGTCAAAATGGCTTTAGCTTAAAAAGAAGTCTAATTGAAAGAGCAACAAATTCAATTGAATTTAATGTCATTGCTATTTAATATAATATATAGTGTCTGATTTCCTGCTTATCTTGAAAGAAGCAGTTTCTTTAAATAATCAGTTCAATAATAAAGCTCAAGAAAATGATATAATTTATGTTTTAGCTTTAAAATAATTATATCAGGGATCTAAAATGTTATTTATTAACACTATAAGAACCTATTGAAAATTTGTATCACAGATATCCACAGCTGTATGTTCAGATTTCGTACTGTTCAAATACTTATAGTCTGGTTATTTTCAACATTATGTAAAGTTATAATGATAATTCAATGGCATAGAAGTCTGAAATCATTCGCTTTACTGCCTACTGACCAGACAGTAACATCAGATATTTATGCTAGTATGACATGAGTCCCAAATTAGTTAATCATTGCTTAATTGAAAACTCACTGAAAATTCAATGGAACTCAAATTTATTTTTTGAATTTATTTTTAAGCATTGCTTTGAATTTAGCAATGATTTTAGCTCAGGTGACTTCTACAAAATATAATCATACCAAATTACATAATTTTTATAAATTAATCATGTATACATATACAATTATTTGCTTAGTTTTATTTTGAGTAATATGCTTACAACAGTATTAACATTTTTAGTATTTGTGTGAAGAATTATTGTTTCCCACCTCCCTGGTTGATCCCAGTAAAATTTTTAAACCTCATAGGAAATATTATTAGGTATATCAGTAAAATATAACTGAGACTAGTGAAAGTTTTACATTTGAACAAATGCACCTGACTCATGTTTTTTCACAAGAATACTTCTATAGACTGAAAATAACATGTGTCAACATCCTAGAAAAAAGTAATATATATTTAGTTAAATTTACTTTCAGGTATACTTCAAGAAGAAATTTTACCTCAATAATTTTAATACTTATTTGGCTATTCTCACCACTATTACAAAGTGACACAAAAATGCTGAAACAGTGTAAAAATATGCAAAAAAGTGTAAAAAAATGAATACTAACTTACATATTTTGTTTCTAACCTCTATTGGTAACAGATATTGTTTTTAATCCAGTATTGTTAACTATGCTGTATATTTTGAAAATACATAAAGCAATTTCTAATGTTTACCTTTAATATTCAATAAAAATTTCATGTCAATAATCTGAACAGTGTTTTTTCTTCCTTTTGGACATTATTGAATATATGAAAATCTTTTTACATAAGCATAGTACACACAAAAGATTTTTAAAGTACTTTTCTTTCATGCTTAAAAATCATTCTTTAATCAATGGACCAGAACATAACAATGTTAGAGCTCATGTCCTTTATTAACCCATACAGGTAATCATTTATTTATCTTCTGGTTTGTTGAAGCAATAGGTCAGACAGCATTTGCCACAATAATGTCTGTCAAAGTGGCTGGCCATAAAAACTCCAGCACCACATTCATCTGAAGGGCATTCTTGGTGAAGACGACTGATTTTGCCATTTTCATCCACCTTGTAATATTTCAGGACAGCCAATTTAACCTTCTTTCTCTTATGCTTATTCTTCTTGGGAGTGGTGTAAGACTTCTTCCTTTTCTTAGCACCACCTCGAAGTCTCAAAACGAGATGAAGAGTAGACTCCTTTTGGATGTTGTAGTCAGATAGAGTACGTCCATCTTCAAGTTATTTGCCAGCAAAGATCAATCTTTGCTGATCGGGAGGAATTCCTTCCTTGTCCTGGATCTTGGCCTTTACATTTTCTATCGTATCTGAGGGCTCAACCTGGAGAGTGATGGTCTTCCCCATAAGGGTTTTAACAAAGATCTGCATCTTGGATGCAGGTTCACCAGCGATGGCGGACGGAAAAGGAAAAAAAGCATTTTTAAAGTATTTTTTATCCCATCCTGGACATATGTCATGTGGATACAACTCAGTCTCCACGAGATCGGACACTGTCCATTCTCTAATCCCAGATCCCAGGCATAGAACTGAAACAAATCACTGCAACAACACCAGGAACCAACCTCTTTTGAGAGATACACTTGTGCTAGTGTTAATAAGGCAACATGGACAGCGAGGAAATGTCAACTTGACCTAAGACCGGAGGTCCTATCACATTACCTAACACTAAGTGGAAATCAAAAGATGTATCGTTTTTGAACTATGAAAAATAAGAGCACTAACTTCAGAAAACTGACTTTGACAACAGTGACTGGGCAGAACTGGAGACCATTAAGGAAAACCCTACCCTAAGCTACAGTCCAGATCTCTTACAAAAATCAAAATTTCTTAGCACAAGGCCCAATTCTGATAACAGACTGAGCAGAACCTTTGGAACCATGATTTCCTAGACTTTGACTTAGGGAACTAGCAAAAACATGGAGCACATGATACAGAAAACTGAACAGATCAACAATGTTGGAACAACTTTTAGAACCCTAAAGACTCTACCCTAGGCCTTGTCCTAGGACATTTGCAAATTCTGAGATTGCTTTCTACAGTGACCTGATTTTCTCATCGGCAACCGAGAGGAAAGTTTCCTGACACCACCAACACAACAAAAAAACAAACAAAAACCCTGGGATATGGCAATGAGAAGATATGGAGCCAATGGTTGTTCCCATTACAATATGCTCCAAGAGTGGAGAAACCCTAAATCCCTTAGGCCATGGAAATTTCCTTACTTTCCCAATACTTACTGTGCCTATAGAAAAAAAAAAAAGTAGGGTAACACCAAACCCTACCACTCCTTTTTCTGTTTGTTTGTTTTTTTTTCCGTTTTTTGATATTTTCCTTCTCTCTTTTTTCCACTTTTTTTCACTGTTGTGGATATTATTCGGTGATTTTTTTATTTCATTTTCTTTTAGTAGTTGATACCATTTTTTTTTTCTTCTCTTATCCTTAACCTTTTTATTGCAAACAGAATAGTATAATTTGAATCAGTCAGCCTCATAAATTGAGGGGAGAAAAGGATGTTACCAGGACCAGTCATATGAACATGTAGTGTAAATGGAAAATGACCTGTCTGGAACACCAAACAGGGTAGATACCCAACCTACAGCAAGCTGTAAAGTGGAGACCAGTTACACTAGTATTCTGGGGGAGGGGGGGTTAATGGAGGGAGATATGGGAGACATGCTGGGAATGGGAGTGGAGGGAGGACAACACTGGTAGTGGGAATGTCCTTCATTCATTGTCACTATGTACCATAAATAATCCTGTGTAATGAACTTCAGTCACAATAAAAATAAAAAAAAAATAAAGTAATTTTTATCCTTTTATTTTAATAAAATTTTAAAAGATTAAAGTAATTTTTAGGATTTCCATATTTGTTTTTACTTTTTTTCTTTGGTTTTTGCTTTTTTGGCCACACCAGGTGACACTCAGGGGCTACTCCAGGCTATGTGCTCAGAAATCACTCCTGGCTTGAGGGATATATGGACACTGGGATTCGACCAATCTGGATTGGCTGCTTGTAAGACAATGCCCTACAACTATTCTATCACTCGGGCCCCTGTTTACACCTTTTAAGATTGTAAATAGTAGTCACTGGAATGAAGCAAGAACACAAGTAAACAAACTGCATTTGCCTTGAAGAAATCAGTTGTCTTCAATAGGTGACCTAGTTAGTTTAAAACACTTAGTACATTAGCTAATATGCAGAATCAGCATATGTCCAAAACAGATGAATGGATTATGATGATGTGGTATATATACACAATGCGGCTACAAAAATAAAATCATGCAATTTTCTGTAACTTGGTTGGGAAATATCATCTTAAGTAAGCCAGAAGAATAAATACAAATAAGGGACTATTTCACTTATTTGTGGTATGTAGAAAATCGGATAAGGGAATGTGGTACACAGAAAGGCTGCCTAGATCAGACATGACTTCAGAGTACAGAGAAAAGGACAGAGGAGGGAAGAAATCCAGGGGAGAAGGAAGAAGAAAAGAAAGGGAAGAAATAAAGGAACAGGAGTCAGAGGCTCAATTATACAAGTGATGTGGGGGAATGGTATATCTATATATTGAAGCACAATTTCAACAACACTGAAAATATCAAATCTAAGCTACAACTCAAACTTTTACTTTGAGGGAACTTGAAGTAGGCACACATAGTAGTTCTGGAGCTCTGGGCTCCAGAATAATTTCTTGCAGGCTCAAAGGCTATATGGGGGTACCAGGAATCAAACTTGGGTCTGCAGTGTGCGAGTTAAGTACTGGACCTAGTGTACTATCCCATGTGTACAAAGTACTATCCAAATTTGTATTGTGCCTGCTTAGGTGGCAGGTGGAGGAAGTTTGTGGAGGGAACAAGGAAAACTGATATAGGGAAGCTGATGCCAGTGGTTCGATTGATGTTGAAATATCATATGCTTCAAACCCATTTAAATATAATCTTATAAAACATGGTTATTTATTAAATTAATTTTAAGTAGGACATTATTTGCCTCATACCATCATGAATTTGGGCTATACTAATTGAAAACATTCACCAAGATGTTCCTTAGAGGGGCTGGAGAGAAAATACAATATGTAGGGTATTTGCATTGCATGCAACTGATATATGTCTGATCCCTGGCACTACATGTAGTTCCCTGAGCACTGCCAGGACTGATTCCTGAGTGCAGAGCCCTGAGCAGTGCTCTGTGTAGAGCAAATACAAAACAAACAAAAATTGTTATATGCAGAGATAGACTACACAAACATAAAGTAATGAAGAATAATTAATTATCAGATCTCTTATTTCAGTTGTAAGTTTGTCATTATGGTCTGTTCAGATCTATCTATGCCTGCTTTGAGTTCTTTGTCTATGCTCCATATTAATACTCTAAACTCCTTATCTGAGAGGCTTTTCAGGTCATTTTCATTCTCTATATGTGGTGCTGACCCTCATTATTTCCCCATATCAACACTTGTATAGTGGCTTCAACTGTGTGCTGTGTGGGGGTTTGTGGGTTAGAAGATGTGTGCAGCCAGTGGACATTGGGTGGGGCCCTTACCAGGTTTGGTCCCTGGAGATTGTGTTCAATGGCATCTTCTCGACTAGTATAGTTATTTCTCTAATTAAACTCACCACTCTATGTGGTAAACTACATATCCTAGGCTGGTTCTTCCATCCTTCATCTCTATTGTCTCTGTGCATTATTACAATAATGTCATTTATTTTTCTTAAAACCCTTAGAGGAGTGAGACTGTTCTGTGTCTATCTTTATCTCTTACGTAAGTCACTCAGAATAATACTTTCCATGACCATCCATGTAGAAGAAAATGTCATGTCTTCATCTCTACTGACAACTGTATTTATGTATGTATGTATATATCCATTTTATGTATGTACCATAGTTTCTTTAGCCTTTCATATGTTAAAGGGCATTTGGGTTGTTTCCTGATTATAGCTATTGTAAATAATGCTGCAATATATATATATATAGGTGTGCAGAAAGTATATTTGTATTGTGTTTTTGTGTTTCTAGGGTATATCTCTAGGAGTGGTAAAGATAGATCATATGGGAGCTCAATTTCCAGATTTTTGTTTTGTTTAGTTTTGTTTTGGGGCCACACCCAGTGACATTCAGAAGTCATTCCTAGCTATGCACTAAGAAATTGCTCCTGGCTTGGGGGACCATATGGTATGCCGAGGGATTGAACTCTGGTTCATCCTAGATCAGACACTTGCAAGGCAAATGTCCTACCACTGCGCCACCGCTCTGGCCCCAATTTCCAGTTTTTTGAGCTATCTCCATAAAGACTGGACTAGATGGCATTCTACTAGAAGTGAATGAAAATTTCTTTCTCTCCACAGCCCCACCAGCACTGACTGTTTTTGTTCTTTGTAATGTGTGCCAGTCTCTGTGGCATGAGATGGTTCCTCATTTTTGTTTTGATTTGCATCTTCCTGCTGATTGTGACATAGAGTATTTTTGATTTGCTTTTTGTCCATTTTATTCCTTCTTTGAAGAAGTGTCTGTCCTTTCCTTCTCCCCATTTTTTGATGGCGTTGGATATTATTCTCTTGTTAAGGTCACTCAAAATCTTTTATATCTTAGATATTAGCCCCCCCCCCATCTAATGGGTATTGGGTGAATAGTTTCTCCCATTTGTGGGTGGCCTTTGTATTTTAATCATTATTTACTTGGAGGTACAGAAGCTTCTCAGGTGTTACTCTTGGCTCTACACTCAGAAATTGCTCTTGGCAGGTTTGGGGGACCATTTGGGATGCCGGGATTCAAACCACCATTTGTCCTGGATCAGCTTCATGCAAGGCAAAAGCACTTCCACTATGCTATTTCTCTGGCCCTACACCTATATACACTATTTATATATATTTATATATACACTATTTATATATATTTATACCTATATAAATAGCCTGACTCTGGAATCAACCAAGATGTCCTTCAACAGTTGAATTGCTAATGAAACAACAGAGGTACATATACATAATGGAATATTATTCAGCCATCAGGAGAGAAAAAGTAATGAAATTTTCCTATATATAGATATACATGGAATCAATTGTGCTGAGTAAAATAAGTCAGGGGAGATAGACACAGAATAGTCTCACTCATCTATGGGTTTAAAAAAATTAAAGACATTATTGCAATAACGCCACAAGGCTATAGAGATAAGGACGAGTTCACAACATGAAGCTCACCATAGTGATGAGTGCAGTTATGGAAACAACTACAATAACACTAGCATAACAATCTTATGCTAGTGAGAGAAGTAGAATGCCTGCCTCGAATACTGGTAGGGTTGGTGGAGGACTGAGTGGGGCATTGGAGGTGAGACTGTAGCACTGGTGAAGGGGGATGTTCTGTTTATGACCAAACCCAACTACAATCATGCTTGTAATCACGGTGCTTAAATAATGCAACAACAAAACTAAACTTACTGAGAGTTTTTATCATAGAAAAGCAAAGCAAACCCTGCTGAGTTAGAAATCTGCATAGTAGTTTCTAGGTATAAATATTTTTAGTCTATGGATTATAAACATTTTACATGTATTTAATGTTAGTACTTCAAGTAAAATATACAAATATGTACCTAGAGAGATTCCTCCTCATTTTTTATTTTGATTATACAAAGAAAATGTAATTGAATATGTCTTATATAGTGTTTCTTTTTGTCTTGGTGAAGAAAATATTTGAATCAGTACAGCAATATATATCCCTGTCTATGGGATATTTTTGCATGCGTTCTGCTCAAGGACATTATCTTTTGTAGCTTTTTTTTTTTTTTTTTTTTGGTTTTTGGGTCACACCCGGCAGTGCTCAGGGGTTACTCCTGGCTCCATGCTCAGAAATCGCTCCTGGCAGGCACGGGGGACCATATGGGGCACCGGGATTCGAACCAATGACCCCCTGCATGAAAGGCAAACGCCTTACCTCCATGCTATCTCCCGGGCCCCATCTTTGTAGCTTTTATGAGTTGATTCAGGAACTAAGGAACCTGATATAAATATATATATATATGTATATAGATATGAGTTAAATGATTCATTTATATAAAAGATTTCTAAATTAAGTTTGCTTTTAGCAGAAAACCATATACAGCTGAGTTTCTATTATAATTTTACTGCAAAATGCTAGCTTTGTGCAACTATGTCTTTGTTTATAAAGTAGTTTCAGCAAAATTAATCATTATATTAGTATAATGATTAAAGAAATTCTTTGTTTTCTTTTTTAGGGGGGATTGGGTCACACCCAGTGATGCTCAGGGGTTACTCCTGGCTATTCATTCAGAAATTGTCCTGGCTTGGAAGACCATATGGGATGCCAGAGGATCAAACTGCGGTCTGTCCTAGATTAGCCTGTGCAGGGCAAGTGCCCTACCATTTGCGCCACTGCTCTGGCCCTATGATTAAAGAATTTCTTCTGAGATTTGATCTCTCAGTATTTAATCCAAAAAACTAAATCACACTTTTCAAGGAATCTCCCTAAATTCATCATAAAACAGACAACGAATTTCTCACATTTAAAAATAAACATGTAAATGTAAGAACAGTATATATTTACTTTAACCTAGTTTTTATACATATAATTAACATACAAAAACCCAAGTAGAGACAAATATAATGAGAATCCATTTTTTTAAATTGATGTGGATTTAAGGGAGTTCAAAACTGTGATATTAGAACTTATGAATACTGCTTAAGTGAAATAATGATTCTACTATTGAGTCAAAACGTTCTTGTGCCAAAATGAAAGTTGCTTAGATTCCAGAATATAAAAAAAATCTTTCTCCTCACCATCATGAGTCTGGAACAGAAGCCAGAGAGAAACTGTTCTAAAGCATAACAGATTTTACTATCTTAATATCAAGTATATAAATGAAAACACATGTTTTTATGCCCACTGGGTATCAATTGTATCATACAAAAGCATTCACCGTCAGATCAAGTTTGCTGATGTGAGTACATACCGTAATTCAATATATTATTTCATTATTTCCTGCTCCACAGATAGCAAACTGCTCTGAAAACAGTTATAGAAAAGTGATAATTTGAAGGTTTCTGTATTATATTGAGAGCTAACTTTTATTAAATTTATATAATACCTGAAATTTAGCCTTCTAAAATGTCTCTACTAGCATTTTGTAATATTTTGGATCTATATTTATTTATTAGAAGCAAATTGAAAATTGCTCATTTCATGGTAAATATGTGACTTCAAATTATTTTTGAGTAATTTCTCAAATAAACTTACATTCAAAACTTAATCACTGTAATTTTCTTACGATGTTAATGCAAAAAATATGTGATGTTGCTAGTAAATTATAGACTTGAAATTCAGTTAGAAACCACTGAAAATAACATCACATCTTGTTTTTAACAACCCACACAGAACAATTTGTTTAAGTAAAGAAATTTGATTTGAGACAGGTGAAGGTGTGTGTGTGTGTGTGTGTCTGTGTGTGTGTCTGTGTGTGTGCTTGTGTACTTCAAAGGCTATAGACTTATGAGAATATTTAAGAATGAGAAAAATAAAAGACATTATTGTAATAAGACCCAGAGACAATGGAGTTAAGGACTGGAAGGGTGTGTTCACAATTTGAAGCTCACTACAAAGAGTGGTGAACTCTCTAAGGGAAATAAATATACTAACAAATAGCATGGCAATGTTAAAGAATGAGAGAAATAGAATGGCTATCATGAATACAGGCGGGGGTGGGGGAGAAGGGGAGCATTGATGCTGGGAATGTTGCACTGGTGAAGGGGGGGTATTTTGTTTATAACTGAAACCCAACTACAAACATGCTTGTAATCATGGTGCTTAAATAAAGATTTATATATAAAATGAAAAGAAAGTGAGGCCACAATGGTGGCACAAGCAGTAAGGTATCTATCTGTCTTGCCTGCACTAGCCTAGGACAGTCAGTAGTTAAATCCCCCGGCATCCCATATGGTCCCCCAAGCCAAGAGCAATTTCTGAGTGTAAAGCCATGAGTAACCCTGAGCGTTACCAGGTGTGTCCCCCCCCCAAAGAAAGAGGATTTCTATTGGGGCTGGAGAGATAGCACAGGGAAAAAATAATGACTAATTTTTGTTATATGTATTATTTCCCCTTGAAATTAATATATTAATTATCTATTAATAATTGATTGTTAATAATTAAGTATCTATTAATTTGTAGGAGGTATTGGATACCTTTGAGACAAAGTCTAATAATAATAATGATACTTATTGAAAATAATAATAACCTGGGCCCGGGAGATAGCATAGAGGTAAGGCGTTTGCCTTTCATGCAAAAGGTCATCGGTTCGAATCCCGGTGCCCCATATGGTCCCCCGTGCCTGCCAGGAGCAATTTCTGAGCATGGAGCCAGGAGTAACTCCTGAGCACTGCCGGGTGTGACCCAACAACCAAAAAAAAAAAAAAAGAAAATAATAATAACCTATTTATATAGAATCTCATAAAATAAAACACCTCATTCAACAGTTATTAATAATATTCATGACAAATTTAAACAAATGGATACATTAGAAATTTCATTTAGTTTTCAGCTTTTAAAATATTGGTTATATTTGAGCACATACACTCGAGGTCTTTATTCAATGTATAATATTTTTGTCTATATTGATAATATTTATTTTATCATTTAAATCAGCACAAATTGTCTATGAGTACTCAAATGTTAGATTTTATTATATATAATATCAATATAATTATAGTTCATAAAATATAAATTCATGTATATGTATACTATGCATATACTGCATTTTATATATTTGATAAAGTTTTATTTTTGACACTTATAAAGGTAAAAAATTCTTAAATAAAATATTTAATTATTTTGTTGAGGTTTTCTAACTTTCTAACATATGAAATATATTTATGAAATTATTTTATTTGTATAAAACATTCTAATACATTCAGCAAACACCAACTTTGTATTTTGAGGTCAAACCTATTTTTAGTTCTGTATAACTGATATTTCTTTATTTGTGAAAAACTGAGTCTAGAGAAATATCTTAAAGAATTTTTTCATTCTTCTATAAAAAGCCTTCTATAAAAATCTTTTGTAAGCTGAACTTATGACATTTTTGAAATTCAATTCAGTTCTGATAGTGATTCTTTTCTTATAAAACTATGCATATCCCTCAGGTTTTGAAAACTCTCCCAGCAACACTCATTTAAAAAGGCCACAGTTATAGATTAGCCTTATTGGTACCATTTTTCATGTAAAGTATTTTTGGTAACTTAACTTTCTGTTCCATATAGCAACTGCATATTAATATTCAAATTTCAAAGCCTGTAATAAGAGAATATAAAGTTATGATTAAAACATCAAAAGGCAAATGAACTACCTATAATTTTAGATACTGATTTGCTCTTGGTCTTCATTGTATTTACAGAAATATCATTAGGAGATTAAGTGCAAATTTAGTTGATTTATCTACTGAGAGACAATATTCCTAAGTATTTAGACCTATTCAGATGAACACTAAACAAAGTAATTCATATTTTAGTATGTTGATACATCACTAAGCCAATGAGAGAAAATACAATAGCTACTATATATGTCTAGATTTAAAACCAGGATCTAAAAGAAATAAAATAGATATAATGCTCTTCTATGACTGAGTTTATGGATATTTAAAAATATTTTATTATTTGAATAAATAAATTACTTAATTGAATCACCATGAAATACACAATATAAAACCTGTTTATGGTTGGTTTTCAATCATAAAATGTCCAACACTTCACTAGTGCACATTTTCCTCCACCAATGTCCCCAGTCTCTCTGTTGCCTTTCTCCACTACCCTTACCCACTCATCCCTCTCATTGTCTCTCTCTATACCTCACTCTTTTTTTCCTTTTACACTTGGTGGTTTGCAAAATTGTTACTGAATGGGTATCATGCACAGCACTTCTTGCCTAGAAGTGTAAATATTTTTTCTTAATCACAAACAACTTTATTACTGTGTCTCATGATTCAATTAAACTTTATTAACTAAAATAAAATAAAACTTAAAAACAAAAATTAAGTAAGGAAGTATGGAATTAATATTCAAGCATATAGTCAACCAAAAGAAAATCATGGACCCCAAACTTTAACAAGCAAAATTAAAACAGATGGGGTGAGTTGGAGTGGGAGTGTGGTGGCATGGGATAGACTCTGGAAACATTTGTAGGCTGAGGAGACATTGGGGGGATTAAAATATTGTATGTATGTCTAAAACTCAACTATGAATAACTTTGTAGACTACAATCTTCTAAATAAAAAATATAAGTAGTCTTAACTCTACAGTCACAACAATGCCTGCATAGAATGTCGCCATGTTCAAACCAAGCCAAATGTATAGACTCACTCCTTGAACAAGAGGTAAACCAAGATCATGGTAGAATGGCCACCACAGCAAAAAAGTTGGCCATCTTGGGAGAGAGGGCAGACCAAGGCCCACTCTGCCAAAGCCATGTCTGCTGCCTCCCTCATCCAGAATCACCATCTGTCCAATGGTCCTGCCTCATCACTGACCCTCTACTATTCCCTTCAGGGACACTAATCTGATCAAAATCTAGGTACTAAGGGTTTTTTGAGTTGCTATCATCATGACTTTTTGGAGAGAGTATTCCCCTGTATCTTTCTTCTTTTTGGAGGCCAGACAGTTGTGTTCATGCTCCTGGAAATCATAGTATCAGTAATAGTGTTTTGAATTTTTGGACAACTTCATTTGTTTGATGTTGTAAGCCCTATAGGAACACACCAATTTAATAAAATGTACAGCCTACAAAATGTACAACAATCTGTCATTGTGTTAATGACTTCATTTAAGACACTATTTTTCACAAATATGCATGCTACTGTAATTTCTCTTCTTTTCTTTGTTTTTTAACTATGTTCTCTTTCTTTATTTCTCTAAATTTTTTCAATAGCTTTGCTTCACTTAGTGGAAAATAAATGTAATAGAATCAACTATATCAACTTATTTATTTATATTTAAATAAGTTTATAAAAAAGAAACTTTACCTTCAGAATTACAAGAAAAATAAGATAATTTATATTTAACCACTTTTGATGCATAGAACCCCTACACCCTCCACAAATTCATACATATATATGTTCACTTTTTTAAACTTATTTTTGAATTATCTTTACTTAAACACCGTGATTACAAATATGACTGTAGTTGTATGATTTCAATCATATAAAGAGCACCCCTCTTCACCAGTGCAACATTCCCACCACCAATGTCCCAAGTGTCCCTCCTCCCCACCCCACACACACCTGTACTGGAGACAGGCTTTCTACTTCCCTCATTCATCCACATTGTTAGGATAGTTCTCATTGTATTTATTTCTCTAACTGAACTCATCACTCCTTGTGGTTTTGATGTTAAATAAATTTAGTAATGTGATAGGCTAGACGTTTTTCTAAGATTGATTTCTGATTAGTGACTGATTTAGATGTTGAAACAAGGTGAGTTATGATATGTTAATATAAAAATGTTCAGAAAAAAAGTCCTAATACTAAGGTAAAGTTCTGCTTAAGACTTATTTCTCCTTCTTAGAAATGTGATCATTTTTCCCCTTAGTAATCTTTTGTTTTGTTTTGTTTTGTTTTGGGGCCACACCCATTGACACTCAGGGGGTTACTCCTGGCTATGCACTCAGAAATTGCTCTGGCTTGTGGGTACCATATGGGACGCCGGGGGACAGAACACGCCAGGGGATAGAACCATGATCCGTCCTAGGCTAGAGCTTGCAAGGCAAGCTTTACCTCTAGCACCTTACCTCTATGCCTTACCTCTAGCACCACTGCTCCGGCCCCCCTCTTAGTACTCTTTAAAGAGAGGTAAATGCACTTGTAGAATAGGGCCTATTCTTATGTGGTTCTTAATTATTTACCTCTGGAAGATAGTGTACTGAATTCTAGTGAGATGTATAGAAATATATAGCTTAAGTATATAACTAAGTATATAAAAAGTATAAAATACTTTTTCCTTAAAAATGTACTCATCCATTCTAATCTACCATGAATTTTTAAATGACACATATATTTAAAACAGTTTTTAAAATGGATTTCAATCCATCCTCACAAAATAGATAATTATAAAAAAACCCAAATATATAAATGATCACAAATATTATCACTTTTTTTAATTAAAGAAATGTGACTTGAAAAGCTATTAATGGGTTTTAGGCATACAATATTTCAAGACCAATCACACAAGTTCCCTTCACCAGTGTTGTGGTGCTCCCTCTTGAGCCCCCCTTTTCTCCCTTCTTGCAACCTTGAGAGGTACTTTTTAAAAGTTTAGTGGTTATAATTTAGATCTCATGTTTTCAGTTTTCTGTGCTTTGGATATATAACTTTTACACCCCCTGGTATAAAAGAGGCACCAGATTCCTATTTCCCTATTACTTTCTTTATCTTCTTCTTCCTTTACCTCCTGAATTTCTTTCCTTCTCTGTCCTTCCCTGAATTCTTTATTCTCCTCTTTACTATATGAATTTTCCTAATCTAGTTATTATATAAACCACAGGAAAATGAGATCATTTTTCAAACACATTAGTTTGCACATTAAAGAAATATATATTATCTTCAGAATTCTACAGAATACATATTTTAATGTTGTAAATTTAAGTTTAATGGTTATTTTATTTTTATCTTTTTGTTTATTTCGGGGCCACACCCAGCAACACTAAGGGCTTACTCCTGTGTCTGCTCTCAGGAAGTTTGAGGAACTGAATGAAATGCCAGAGATTGAACTCAGGTCCACATTATATAAGGCAAGTGCCTTGACCACTGTAGTATATTTTTGCTTCCAGAGCACTTATAAATTGCTAATTAATTTTTTTACATTTCTAACTGCAATTGTAAGTTAGGAAAATATGGTTTTCTACTTTTTAAAAGAAATAAATGACCACCATGAAATTAACTACTATAGAATTTATCATTTACTTTTATTTTCCAATATTTTCAGTACCTTATACCTCATTACATACATTAGTAATACATGACTAAATAATGTTCACTAGATAATCTGATGATGTTGAAAACAGAAATGGGAGGAATTATAAAATGTTATTGGTAACGACCAAAGATTTAGTTCATGGTTCAATAATAGATAATTTGCCTTGTATATGTGAAGGCCTGAATTGTTTTATAGAACCAAATAAAAATAAAATGATCTTATATATTTTTAGGTTTATATTAACCTTATGTTCTTGTGTATTTTGTTTTGTTTGAATCCAATCACTCATACATGAAGGCATGTTTTCTATAGCTAAGCCTCTTCTCAGTTCTGGCCATATGTTCCTATTTACAAGCACAAGAAAACATATTAAATAATATTTTTAATATAATACAGCAATCAATCATCAGAAATTAACTTATTGTTTTATTTCCTGCTATCCCTCCTTGTTTTGTGCTGCTGAGTATATGTTGGGGGTGGGGGGTGGAGAGCAGGGACATAGGTAAAGAGAAATTTACATTGATGGTAAGATCAGTGTTGAAACACTATGCCTAAAACAAATGTATTATAAATCATAGTATCTTAGAAAACATAATGCTTAAAAATTATTGAAGAGTGTTGCTAACAAAATGAGCTGCAACAAAAGTAGTCATCAAAGACTTAGAATATTATCAAAATTATTACCATTTTAGACTCAACTCTTGTTGAATCTCATGTATTTGGAGCCAAGAATTTATAATAATTTATGTGGTACTGACTCATTTTCTTATTAAGCAAAATTTAAATGATGTTTTTTTAGCTTTACTGAAGTTATTTCTCTTAGAATTTATAATTTTCTCCATGAATATTAAAAAATTTAATATTAATCTTTGTAGTATTGCTATGCTATATACTTGACAAAACTATTTGACAGTAAAACTGTACAAGTCATTATTATTTGACTGATACAGTAACTGTGAGGTAAGTTGGAAATAAATTAACACAGAGGTACTGACAGGCAACTTCAGTCTTCTACTAATTTTATGTTTGTGTGTTTTTTTCTTTGTTCTGGGTACATACCTAGCTTTATACTTTTGACTCTATGATAAGGATTATTGCTAGTACGGCTCAGGAAACTATATGGGATATCAAGGATAAAACCTGAACTTACCACTGCAATGCAAGTGATCTACCCACTCATGCATCACTGCCATGGCAAAATCTATTTCTTATCCACATTCCATTTTCTCCTATGATTTTAGTACTAGTTTTTTCTGAACTGGCATTACTCTCAGAATCAAGATAAGAACATTTCACTCTATTAATACAATTATTCCAGCATTATAGAGTATATGGAAAATGTACATTAAAAATATCTGTGATTTTTGAATGTCCTTCCATTTTTACCCTAATTAAAATCTACTATTTCTTAATATGTTTTCTCAATCTTACACTTTGATTCTTAAGTATATTTATCTTCATAAGTCATCCTTCTCTGAAATATCTGTTTCATTTTAAAAAAGGAGTAATTAAATATATCACCATTTAGTGTTTGGAAAAATGCCTGTGTGGATTGACCTTTTTGACTCAAAAGCAATCAACTTCTTTAATGACTTTGCAGTTCTCATTTTATGGAATGCTTTAATTTCATCAATATGTTCATACTCATTACATTTCCTAATTGTTTACACTTCCACATACATCTGGGCTCAATATAAGCATTAATTATAATGACAGTTTTGCCAGTATTTTATAAGATGTTATCAATATTATACATTATTCATATCCCCTTCAAGTACTAGGAGAAAAAACTCATTGGAGATTGGAATATTGAGAAGAACAAATATGAGTTTTAATAACTGATATTATTCTAACACAGACATTTACTACTTTCTTCTAGTCCTCTAGGATCCCTTTACTGTTCTTAAAATTTTAGCTGCCAGGAAAAACAATTACCAATAAAATGCCTGCACAAATACAATTTTATATCTGAAAATGGAGTATAAAAATGGAGTATACAGAACAGTGGTAGCTGCAAAAATTTCTTTTAAATTCCCCTCTTTTCTAAGAAATGGAATCTGGAAAGTTAAGAAGAATCCTCTTTATAGCTGGACATGAGCTAAGCAAGTTGCACAAAAACATTCTGGAAAACTCAACTGTAGATCAAGGATAATTTCTACAAGTAGAATGCCAGCAAACACTAAGTATCTGGAGATGAGCTATTCTGTGGTATACCTTAAAGAATTTAGTTTACATTTTTTTGTGTGTAGCTAAACTCTATTATAATAAAAATAAATTACAGATAGTTTTATTAGGGCAGAATGTACACTAAAATGTCTTTTTCTCAAAAATTAACATACAGTGATTCACTTTAAGACATTAAACACAGACAACAAAATCTTAAACATGATCAGAAAAGGAAAAATAACTAAATTTGTCCTCATCTATATAATGCATTTTTGCCATTTGTTTTAAATCGAGTCTATTATTATTTGCTAGAAATGTAAATATGTAAATAGTATTTTGTTTACTATAGATGGTATTTCTTTACATTAACATGCAATGGATAGTGAAGCCAAATTAGAAGGCAGATGAATGGAGAGTTTGCATATTTCATATGGCTGAAGGATGAAGTATGGTAGGGAGAGGAGTAGATATATTTCCCTACAGAACAAGAAAACACACAAGAATATACCGGGAAGTAGCTACACAACACAGTAGATCAAGATTTATCGATAAAAAATATGTCAAAAATTTTTTAGAGTATAAAAATAAAACTTTAAAAGAAAGTATAAAAATAGGCTAGGGGCTGGAGTGGTGTCACAATGGTAGGGCTTTTACCTGGCATGTGCTAACCTAGGACAGACAGCGGTTCTATCCCCCGGCGTCCCACATGGTTCCCCAAGACAGGACCGATTTCTGAGCACATAGCCAGGAGTAACCCCTGTGAATCACAGGGTGTGGCCCTCCAAAACAAACAACAACAACAACAACAACAAAAATAGGCTAGACAAGTATTCCACTAGAAAACTTACAGGAGAAAGAGAAATTATTATATTACAACACAGTGCATACATACTAGGATTCATTCTACTATTTGGGGAAAAAGACAAGCATACACCACTATTTTATTAGGAAAAGGGGATTCTATTAATGTTATGTTGGGAAATATCCTATTTTACCTTTTTAATAACAGCATTCATAATATTATTTGTATGAACCAAAAAGAAATATTTCCAGATACTTGAATTTTAAGCAATTTAAGGAAGATATATATATATGTATATATAGATTGCTACCTATATTTAAAAAATCCAATCAGTATAATATGAATATATATGAATTCTAGACAATATGTTATTAAAAGTTTTGAATATTTTTAATTGATTAGAAATGACGTTATAGTCAACTAAAGAGTGAAGGACCTATAAAAAGAAAACTACAAAACACTGCTTCAAGAAATAAAAAAGGAAACAAGGAAATAGAGACACATACCCTGTTCATGGTTTGGGAGGATAGACATATTAAAATGGTCATATTTCCCAAAGCATTGTACAAATTTAATGTGATTCATTTAAGGATATCCTTGACATATTTTCAAAGAAGTGTATCAAGTACTCCTGAAATTTATTTGAAACAATAAGCAGCCACGAATAGCTAGATCAACCCTTGGGGGAAAGAATATGGGAGGCATCACTTTCCCCAACTTTATATTGTACTATGGAGCAATTGTCATTAAAATAGCATGGTACTGGAATAAAGATAGACCCTCAGATCAATGGAATTACTTGAGTATTCAGAATATTCAGAGAATGTTCCCCAGACATCCAAATCAAATAAAGGGGCAAAAAAGTAGGGGGGGGGGCAAAAATGGAGCAAAGAAAGCCTCTTAAATAAGTGATGCTGGGACAAACTATTCAACCACATGCAAATAAGCAATCTATAATCTCCATCTAACACTATCCAGAAAGGTCAAATTCAAATGGATTAAAGACCTTGATATTATACCAGAAACCATGAAGTATATAGAAGAACATGTAGGTAAAATACTTTATGTCATTGACAAAAAGTCATTTTCAAGGAAGAAACATCACTCTCCAAACAAGCATAAGCAGAGACAAATAAATAGGACTATATTTAGCTAGAAGCTTCTGTACTTAAAAGAAATAGTGTTTGGATAAAAGCCACTTACAAAATGGGATAAACTATTCACTCAATACCCGTCAGACAAGGGGCTAATATCTAAGATATACAAGGTACTGACAGAACTTAACAAAAAAAAAATCTAACCCCATCAAAAAAATGGGAAGAAGAAATGAACATACAATTCCTCAAAGTAGAAATACAAATGGACAAAAGTAACATGAAAAAATGGCCACATCACTAATCATCAGAGAGCTGCAAATCAAAACAATGAAATGACACGGAGATTTGCACACATCACAAAGACAAACAGTACTGGAAGGAATGTGGAGTGAATGGAACTCTCATTCACTGCTAGTGAGAATGCCATCTAGTCCAGCCTTTAAGGAAAACAATACAGAGATTCCTCAAAAATACAGAAATTGAGCTCCCATATTATCCACTGTACCTTTCCTAGGGATGTACCTTGGGAACAAAAATGCACAATACATAAATGCCTTCTGCATACCTATATTCATTGCAGTACTATTTAATAGCCAGAATCTGGAAACAACCTAGATGCCCTTCAGCAGATGAATGGCTAAAGAAATTGTGCTACATATACACAATGGATTACTATGCAGCCATCAGAAAAATGAAGTCATAAAATTTTCCTATACATGGATGGGCTTGGAAACTATTATACTGAATGAAATGATTCAGACGGAGAAACACAGAATAGTCTCACTCATCTATGGGATTTAAGAAAAACAAAAGACATTATTGTAATAACCCACAGAGACAATAGAGATAAAGGCTGAAATGGTCCACTATATGAAGCTTATCACTAAGAGTATGAGTGCAGGTAGAAAAATAACTACACTAATAACTATCATGACCATGGTAGTGTGTGAAATAGAATGCCTTGAATACAGGGTAGTTTCTATATCTTCCCCATTTTCTTTCATTCTAAAATCTAAAAAAAGGGCAAACCAGGGACTTCTCTTTAGCATGATATCTTAAATTCCCTGTTCTTTTCATTTATATTCATACAGTGAAATGAATCATTATTCAAATTTTTATTATAAAAGAGTTTGTTAATCATTTTTCATGTGAGCGGCAGCACCTTTCAGCACAGCTGTACATAGAAAAGTGGTTAAAATCATTAAAGATGTTTATGTTAAAGAAAATTATGTCCATTTTAAAATGGTAAATTTTACAAGAAAATACAGAAAAAATTCATAGTATGTATATTAGTCAAATTCGGAAAGGGACTCTAAGATATTTTAAAATATGAAGGTAAAGAAACTCAAACTATAATTCTAAACTTACTGTAGAGTTATATTTATAAATATATATGGTATGGTATCAATATAATATAGGGATAAATATCAAGAAAATACAACAGATTCCAGAAATAAGCCTAACTATAGAGTATTTTCAGTTTTTGAAGTTAGATGGTAAATATAGTCTTACAACAAATACTTACAAATAATATATATGTATTTTCATTTTTCTATATCTTATAACAATAAAACTTGATTTGGTATATCACAGACCTACATGAAATATAAAATAATAAGACATAGGTTATAGTATCTTATAATATTTTCATGACTTAAAGAGTAAACAATAAAGGCTGGAATGATAGCACAGCAAGTTGGACATTTGCCTTGTAACAGTGACCCAGGTTCAATCCCAAAAGATTGTCAGGAGTAATTTCTGAGTGTAAAGCCAGGAATAACCCCTGAGTGCCTCTGGGTATGGCCCAAATCCCCCCCAAAAAAGAGTAAGGAATAATCTTTTATAAAAGACTGCTATACATAAATATTTTATATGATGTCTTTTGTTTATATATTCACGCATATGATAAATTGAATCTGAGTATATTATTGACATAATAAAATTATAATTTAAAAGAACTTGCACATAGAAGTTATAGTATTGAGTATAAAATAACCTGTAAGACTATTAAAAATGTTCAATTTTATTAGTTACTTTGGCACTGGAATTGAAAACAAGGATACTGCCGATAAGAATGCGAATATTTTCAATCTGTTCAGAAATTCTGCTCTGTTTGTTAAAAAATTCTTACTTGACCTTAATACAAAAATTCTATTCCTCATGTTACATAGAGAAATAGAAATACATTCCATAAAATTCTTTTTAAAGAAATTTGAACAATATTTTCAAAATAAGCAAAGCAAAGACCCCTGAAAACAGTTAAAACATCAAACAAAGAATAGGTAATTTTTGATATACTGTGCAATGATAGGAACATAAAAGGATTACCAACACCTATAACTATATATCTGACCCTTGAAAACTGTATGTCTTTATTATTTCATTTACATAAAATCCCCAAATTGATAAAAGTAAGTCAAATGAGAGAATCTAGCATACAGGTGGACACTGGGTATGGAGGTTAACTACAAGAAGAAAACACATTTTTAGGGCGAGACAAATGTTCTGTATATTTATTAGGGTTCTATTTCAAAAAATATATGTTCAGAGACACTCATCATTTTACTCACTGCATATTTTACCTCACTAAAAGTTTATTATATACTAGATATTGGATAGGTATTATGACAATCTTTTCATTTTTCTTCCCACTGCTTGATTGGAACACAACAGAGATATTTTCTTCATTTGTTTCAAATCATATAATGACAACGTGCTATAATACACCAAATTCTATGATGGTCACTGGGTTCTATATTATAAAAAATCAGAAAAATAATATTTCCCATAAAAACATAATAAAATAAAATGACATATTAAAGTGACTGATATAACAGAAACAATGAATTTTTGAACAAAGATAATAAGAAAACTATTTTGGTATTTTGGTTTGAGGGAAGAGGAATTTTAGAAAAATTCTTCTTTTAATATATTTGATCTACTAAACTTGAAAAAGCTAACTAATTTATCCTAAGATTGAATAAAGAATGAGGGAAGAATAACTAAGAAAGTCCAGAGGTAAGGAACAAACTTTACAGTAGGAGAAAAGTCATTGATAAGCTATTTTTATAGTTGCCTTTTTAAAAATTGTTCCAAGCCAAAAACGTACAAATGAGACAGTGTGACCTGGCCTCCTCTGACTAACTGAATATTCCTACCATATTTCTAGTCAGAAGTGGACATTAAAAAATATAATTTTCAATTTATTTGAAATGTTAGACACTAAACAGAGAATATTCCAGCTTCAATGACTTCAGATGACTGTGTCTCTCACACATTTGAACTCTAGCTCACATTAGGCATGGGGCCAGAATTATCCAGCTAAACAGTTCTCAATTTCCTGACTCGTAGAAATGGTGTTATAAATACTTCAAAAAAATTTAACTTTGATGTAATTTGTTTGCAGCTATTAGATAACTAAAACATTATTTTGAAGTTAGGAAAATAGATGTTTCTAAACATAAATAATTATATTGTTTTAAACAAAACTAAAAAATATAAAAATTAAGAGTAAAACTAGGCAAAAATTTTACTGTTAAAAGTAATATACATTATTCCTGCCTGTCAGGAAAAAAATCACTTAAAATGCCAATATAAAACCAAAGAGATATTACAGGAAACAAGCACTTGCTTGATTATTGCTGCTGATCTTTATTTGATCTCTAAGTGCAAGGTCTTCCAAGCAAGACCAGGACTAATCTTTGAGCACGTATCTGGTGCCACTTCATACACACACACAAAATAAAATCACCAGAAAACCTATGTAGCAGTAACAATGTATAATAATAACATTAATTAGATACAACTAAGTAGATAAAAGCTATGTATCACAGTATACTAATATAGCTTATAAATAACACAAATACAAGCCTTTATTCAAATAAAATAGTAACAAATTAAAAATGCTAAGTTAAGGACTAGAGATATCAGTTAGAAGACTGAACTCAAGGTTTTATATAGAAGGTCCAATTTTGATCCCAAGCACCACATATAAATGGTACCCCAATCAATGCTAGAAGTGACTCCCAATCGGAGAGCCAGGGGTAAGTTTTAAACACATTTGGACATAGCACAAAAATAAATAACAAAACTAATGACTAACATCATAATAAAATTGGAAGATAAACTTTTGTAAATAAAATAAAAATTAAATAAAAATAATTAAATAATAAAATTATAATAAAATAAAAACATATTAAACTCATAAAATAAAATAATAAAATAAATTAGAATTAGAAGCTGAGAAGAGAAGAAAAACATTGGTGCATGGGTGAACTTAGAAGACAATTGATTACTCTATCATGGGCCTCAAAATCAATTTCCCTGGGGCCACAGGAGGCAAAGTCGGGGTGATCCTTGAGTGAAAAGTCAGTTGTAAGGCTTGAACATTGGGGGGTGTTACCCAAACAACTAAAACAAAACAAAACAAAACAAAAAAACAGGGCCAAAATGTTGTACGGAGGGCCGCAAACAGCCCACGGACCGCGTGTTTGAAATGCTATCTCTTATTTCTAATCAGATACTTTTCTTCCCAATAATGTCAGGTAGACACTTTAAGGGGCTTCACAATTTATTTCTATACTTTAGTGAAGTTTCTACTAGCCAACCAGGTGCCAGAGTGATAAAGTACATGCATTGCTTACATGAAACCTTGGCTTGATCCCTGGCATTGAAAAAATATTTTTTCGGGCCTGAGTTTTGTTGCAAAGGCTAAAGGGTCTGCCTTGCCCGCATTAGCCTAGTATGGACCACAGTTGGTTCAATCCCCCAGCATCCCACATGGCCCCCAAGCCAGAAGTAACCCCTGAGTGTCATCGGGTGTGCCCCCCCCAAAAAAAAAACCAAAAAGAAAATAAAAGAAAAAAATTTTTTCTACAAAGAGGGACAGTTGGCTATTCTACGCATTAGGTATCTTTTAGCTTTTTAAGGCTCTTTATAAAATATCCTGCTTAGTTGAGAATGATGTTAGTTTATTTTAGTACTTTATATACTGGTGACAAGTAGTCATGCTTGTAAAGAAATATATTTTTTCTTTTAATGAGGTGTTTTTGTCTCTCTTTTTTTTTTTATCTCTGTAGGATCCATTTTAGAAATAGTCAGAATTGTTCAGTGATCAGTTCCAATGATCATTGTCATAGTGGACATGGATGGTTACCCCTGCATTAACTGTAGTGCAGAACAGAGTTAGAAAGAAAAAAAGAGAGAAAGGATGAGAGACAGAGAGAGGAGAGGAGAAGAGAGAGGGGCAGGGAAGAGAGTCTGTCCAAGAGGCAGGTAGCCAGGTTGTGGAAGAGGGAAACTGGGGACAGGGTGGTGGAAATTGTACACTGGTGAAGGTTGGTTTACATTGTATGACTGAAACTGAAGCATGAACAATTTTGTAACCACAGTGCTTAAATAAAGTAATGATTTAAAACAAAGTCTTCTGTTGTAGTTTTCAGGCTTCACTAAATCTTGGGTAGATATTCAAAATAAAATAGTTTTCACACAAAACCATCAACATCTTCTATTTAGGTAAAAACTTCTAGAAAACTCTGTTGCCTATAGTTGGATGTAATGCTTTTCTATCTCTGATTGTTTTTAAGTTATAGGAGCTGAGTTGAGTAAAGGTTAAACCATAAAGTTTTCGAATTCTAAAATTACTACTTTACTTTAAACTTTGCCATATCCTGAATTAGATTCTAAAGAATATGCAATATTTAAAGGAGTTCTCTTTTAGATTGTGACACTATTCTAATGTAATAAACTAGAAATTACTTGCTTCAACTTCTTATATTATCTAGGATTTATATATAAGTTATACATAATACATTGTATTATATATACTTTAGAATTTACTCACTTCAATATATGATTATATACTCAGGAATTACGTCAAAATGAGTATAATTCAAAACTATTGTAATTTATATCAAAGGTCTTTCAGTTTTTGTAAAAACTATCTGTGACTTTAAATTATTGACTTTATGTGGTGTTTATTTAAAGTATCTATGCTGTATACTGTACTTAGCTTTCTTTTAAGCATTAACTGCTATAGCTATATAATAGAAATAATTTTATATGATGCAGTATAAAAAGGTAAAAAGATAATCCATTTGGAATATTTGTGATTTATCTAATTGTCTGACTCTAGTGGAGAAAAATAGATAATCCTCAACATTTCTAAGGCTCCGAAGAATCATTCAGTTTGTTTAATTATCTTTCAAATACCTGTTCATCAAGATAAAGATTTAATCTTTCACAGGTTCCAATGTGCTCTGTACAACTTGATTATTTTTCTCTCTTCCTTTCTTTTATTATTAAGCAGTAGCAAAAAATGACAAAGTTTTCAATTATTCCAAATAGGGTCTAAATGTAAAGGAGCTGCCTTTTTGATATAGTATACCACATTTAATAGAGAAAATCATCAATTAAATTATTTACTTACTGATTTCATACCATGTACCAAATATTTAATATGTACTAAGGTAAATACTATGTTCATATATTAACCTAGAAATAAGATGAAAACACCATCCTTGAAAATCATCTCTGTAAAAATAGGTATGATTGATTCATACATGAATACTTAAAAAATAATGTAATTGGTACTACAATAGAACCATACACCAAAAAGTAGAAGCATAGGATAGCAATAAAGACTTCACTAGGGTCATTTGAAGAAGACTCCTTTCAAAAGGTGGCAGGAGTTTATTAAGCAAGGTACAGATGTAACAGTGATTCTGGAGAATACAAGATATATAAAAGCTCAGAGAAATGACCCCCCCAAAGTAGAGCAGAATTGAAAAACAAAAAGTTGATACTACGTATAACAATTTTGGAAGCCAAATATATTTTTATTATTCATCTATCACAAAAAGTCATCATTTTTCTTCTGGGACATGTGTAAAGTCAATGTGCTTCCAGAAGTATCTCTGAATGTGGGTAATATTCAGAAATATAAGTTTATCTCAGAAACTATTAAAACCATTGTAGAATTTTAATCAGGCTTATATAAAATAACTTGCCTTATTTTTCAATTAAGTTTAATATATTTATCGCAGTAATATGGAAGAAAGACTAACACAAACTAAAAGTAAATAAGTAGTCCAAATGAGAAGAGTGTTATGATATCTAAGTAGGGATTAATAATGTTCATATCTGGGTCCCGAGCAGTGGCTGAAGTGGTAAGGCATGTGCCTTATGCGTGCTAGCATAGGAAGGACTGCTGTTCGATCCCTTAGCAACCCATATGGTCCCTCAAGCCAGGAGCGATTTCTGAGTGCACAGCTAGGAGTAACCCCGAACGTCACCGGGTGTGTGCGAAAAAACAAACAAAAAAAGTTCATATCTAAGTGTAGTGGCAGGGCTAAAGACTATGAATTGCTCAGATCAAAGTGTGTATTTGCAGTATCTGAAGGATATTTTGATATAAATGTCAGAGGGTCAATCAGCGCGTTATTCATCACAATAGGTCAAAATATTCCATAGCAACTACAACACACAGAGAGGTGACTTGTTTCTCTTCCATTTCTCCCTTGCTGAAGGAATCCTTATGTTGAACTATGTCTGATTTTTGAGTCTGTAGACACATACGTTCTTCTGAAATTTTAACCCTTTATGTAAATACTTGTTATTAAGTAATTCCACTATCTCATTTTCCTCTTTGTTCCAAATCTATCCTTCATATAGCACTTTTGTCCTAATTTGAAGTGACTGAAATGACATCATAACTCCAGCAATATAAATTTAGGAATTAAAATAATAATAAAATCCTAAAATTATGCAAAATAGTTCCCTCAATCCCTCTGTCTCTCATTGCTTGACCTTCACAACAAGAAAAAAAGCCTTTATTAATAAAAGACTTAAAAAATTAAGAAACAAGTCAACCATTCTATTACTTGGTTTGATAAAGATTGATGTTTTTGAAATTTAGAATAATTCTGGCACTAATCAGATACCTCAAAATGGATTCTTATGAAACACACATAAGCATATCACATTAAATATATTTATATGTAGTTGCAAAATATATTTAATTATAATAATTCTAAATATGACATTTTAACATTAACTATTATAATTATATTTATATTTGAGACATAAATACATATTTGACATCCTCGGCAAGAGTTAATTCCAGAAGAATTCTATAAAAATATGAAAAATTACCTTTTAAAAGTTATAAACTTTTTACATGAACTATCAAATGAGAACATTAATATTTCTTAGGATTCAGAGAACCAGATGATCTTTTAAAAAGCTGTCAATCACCTACAGCTTAAAATAGAACTTTGGAAATAAGTGTTTATTGCATAATGGGTTAAATTCTATCTAAAATTGGGAACTATTTTTGCAAAACAAACTTCAGCTATTAGTCTAAATAACTGAAATAGATTCACTTAATTTTATAAATGCTTACTAAATTGTTTATTGCTAGTTTAAGAATTAACCTAGTCCAGGGGGCCAGGCGGTAGCGCTGGAGGTAAGGTGCCTGCGCTAACCTAGGACGGGCCGCGGTTCTATCCCCCGGTTCCCCATATGGTCCCCCGTGCCTGCCAGGAGCGACTTCTGAGCGAATAGCTAGGAGTAACCCCTGAGTGTCACTGGGTGTGGCCCCCCCCCAAAAAAAAAGAATTAACCTAGTCCAGTCCTAAGAAGTATATAGAATTGATTAAAACAGGTAATACAATATACACAGGGAATCCTAAAATCCTGGAACTAGTACACCTTTGTGTATAAAGACTAATAGTTTCCAAAAGGAGTAAGCAACAGAGAAGTTTATGAAAATAGCTGGGAAATCACATCAGCTAGAGGAGAATAAAAGCATTCTAAATTGAAGGGTAACATGGAACAAGAAATTACGATCAACTGTCAACTCTGTACAGTTTGATCCTTTTAATATAATAGAAGTTAGAATCAGTAAAACATAGAATAGATTGCATACCATAGGTTATGCTTAATGCTTCTAAAATTTTATGAATTATAAAATTTATTCCCTAAATCATTTAATCCTGAAACCTCTTACACTAATACAAAACTCAGTAAATAACAATATTTACAAATGAGCAGATAAAATATCTCCCTGCTTTTGTGAGAAAATTTGGAAACCACTTGTGAAGCAGATGAAACAATGTATTTTACACAGAAAAGTAGAATACCTGTGAATACTATAACTGAAGAGTGAAATCCTAAAAAAGCACATGTTAATCAATATATCTAGTTAAGTGAACCCCTCAGTCAGCTCTGTGACCAAGTGTGCAAGCACCCTAAAGCTTGTCACCACTAGAAAACACCACAACTAATGTAAAGTATCACAACCAATTATGTATGTAATTCTGGTCATTATTATGACCTAAACAGGTGCAGAGGGAAGGGAGGAAAGAAGACAGTAAGCTTCATAGTCCCTGATTAAATAGGATCAAAACTAGAGAAAAAAAATAAAGCTTTAAAAAAAACACTTAATTGGGTGGTGTTTTTTACATGACTGAAATCCAAAGACAATCATGTATGTATTCAAGGTGTTTAAATAAAATATAAAAATATATATAAATATAAAAATTAAAAAAACTCTGAAAAACACTTAATTGATACACAATGTGTTAGAATATGGGACTTGGTTATAAATAATAAAATTACTAGCTTGAAGGTCAGAAGTATAAAATCAAATGAAGAAGAATGTTTGGATTATAATTTCAATGGTTAACATTTTTTTCTCTTGAATGAACTGTAAAAAGAATACATTTGAGATAGTCTTCTGTATTTAGAGATGGGCCCACTATTTTATCTTTAATTATTCTAGGTATTATAAGAGGGAAATTTCTTATTGTATCATTTTTGTTTGTTTTTCTGTTTTTGTTTTGGGGCCACACCCAGTGACATTCAGGAGTTACTCCTGGCTATGTGCTCAGAAATTGCTCCTGGCTAGAGGGACCATATGGGAAGCTTGGGATATAACCAGGTCTGTCCTGGATTGGCCATGTGTAAGGCAAATGCCCTACCACTGTGCTATTGCTCTGGATCATTATTGTGCTATTCTTATTAAAAAGTATTAAATTCTGGGTAGTTTTGCTATACCACCTGAAATGCATGCTGTATAGAATGGTGATCATTGTTTCTAAGATAATAAACATCTAGGATAGTCTGAGTATAATAGATATGTATATAATGTAACCTGAACTTGGCTTGCTTTCTTTATTATCTGATAATGATGTTGTCAGAGAAAAACTCCAAGCACTTTAAACATTTTTGCATAGCCTTAATTAATTACTACAAAGAGCTTTGTCAAATGTGATTCTCAGAAACAACTGAAAAAAGTATATGAAGTATATGAAGTATATGAAGTATACTCTAGCATATATGAAGTATATGCTCTAGGAAGCATATATGTATGATATATATTGGTGACTAGGAAATGTATTCTCTGAATATATATGCTTTTAAATTAAACTGTGATTTCAATAAAGTAAAACTAAAAACTAGTCTACTGATAATCAACGAAACCATTTGTATGCTTTAAAGTATAAAGTATTCTTTAAAATAAATATTCATCTCATGCATAACATTCTGGTTGGAATTACAAATGTACTAAAAGAGTTAAGAGCAGTGTCACTTTATGAGAAATCTCCAAAAATAATAAAGTGAATAATCATTAAATTTTATACCTCCATTGTAAGAAGACATATATGAGATTACACTTGATTCCTTACTTAACTGCCAACAATTGAATTTATTGTTTAGAAGTTTAAATATCTGATATTGTTGACAATGGATTCTTTCAATTTGTTCCTATTAAAATTCAAAAGAAATCAAAGCTACTCAGTGTGAGATAATTGAGTCAATTATATTTCAACAAGCAATTCAGAGGAATAACCCAATATGACACTTCAAAACATTTTTGAACATCAGCATCAAACATCAGTTTTTATACAAAATAGCCATGATGGCTTTTAGAAGCCATAATACATTTTTTGCATTAAGAATCTCAGAGGTGTAGAGATAGTACAATTGGTAAGGTGTTTGCTTGCATGCAGGTGAACAGGGTTCAATCCTCACTCTTATCTGAGGTCAGAGCCAGGTGTGACCTCTGAGCATGCTGTGTTTGGCTCCAAAACAAAACAAAACAAAAATGCAGCTCCTTCAAGTCTTTATGTTTTTTTAGTGGGAATAGTAAAGTAATATAAATTTATAGGTAAGTCAAAATAAGAACTCAGGACTATAGTTCCAAACAACAAGAGTTTTCCTACATATCCTAAATAAATAGTAAAATACTGACATTTAAAAATAAGAGGGCATTTGCCTCACAGGTGGCTGACTCAGGTTTGATCCCCAAAAGACCATACAGTCTCCTGTTCCTGAATGAAGATACAAGAATAACCCCTGAACACCTCTAGTGTGGCCCCAAAACAAAAATAAATTATTAAAAATAACCTTCTTGAATTTTATAAAGATCATAGGCTAATAGATATTATATATGTGTATTTGTAATTATTTGAACATATTAACCAAAACATATTGAATAGCAAAGTTGGTATGCTATTAAGATATTGCTATTACACATAAAATAGTAAGGTCAATTTAATACAATTTATCACATAGACCATAATAAAATAAATGATCATACCTGTGGAAATCTGCTACTATTAAATAACTAAAAATAGAGTCCCATGTTTTGATTATTTTGAACATTTTACACTTTTCTTACACCTAGTCATTGTATTAAATTGTGCTATACTTGCAAGGCTACCTACTCAGAAATAAAGCAGGTTTAGCAACATAAATGAAAACTTTTTAAATAGATTCACATTTTCTTCATCAACTTTACCTACCACCCATTCCTCCTCACAGCATTGATAAATGTAGCAGCAAAATACACTTATTTTTTTCTGGTACAAACTTCTATGGTCCCAAACCATGCAAAATTTACTCTGTTTTTAATGATATTTGAAAAAAGCAAAACTATCTTGAACCTTTTTTCCTCTAAAGAATCCAAATCAGATATTATTTATGAGAATGTAAAGTAGAACCATTATTTTCTTATCCTCCTTTTGCCGTTCATTATGTTTACAGATATCAAAAGGACATCCTCTTGAAAAACCAAGGACATGGAAGACCTGAGTAAATAAGGTAAGAGCAGTAGAAAGTAGTTATCTGAGGCTGTCTTTGTTTCTTAATATTACCATAAATCTACACAATATGGTAGCCTCTGGATGCATGTGCCTATTGAGTATTTAAAATGTAATTAATCCAAATTAAATTTAAACATAAATTACACAACAAATTATGAAACAATATAAATGTTATGTATTGTATGAACATTTTACCACGAGTTATTGGTTAAAATGTTCTTTCATAAATTTGCTGTCATTAATTAAATTTATTAACATTAATTTAACATATTTTAAGCGGATACAGAATTTTATAGATGCATATATGAAATGCTACTATTACTACTATGCTCAAAACTTGGACAAACCTTGCCACAAATCACAAAATTTGCTCCTGAAGATCATGTTTTCCATATTTTATGAAGGCATACCTTATACCCATGACAAAAGAATGTAAAAAATGGTAGAAAGATTATCAATGGTGGAAAAAATCCAAACTGAGCTCAAATGAATAAATCTAAAATGATTTTTTTTTATCTTTCATTCACAGAAAATTTAGATAAATTGTTCCTTTGAGGAAAACTTTCCTTCTTAAAAGACATTCAAGGAACAACAGTTATAGAATTTTGAATCAAGTAATTTGAGTGTTTCCATGGGATTTGACTCTGCTCAGTTGAACAATCAAAAGGGACTTGTTTATAACCATGGTGCTTAAACACATACATATACTATATCCATATATTAACATAAGGAAATGAGGGCAAAGAGACAGGACAGGAGACAAGGCCATCGCTTTGCATATCCTGACTGCTACAACTCAGGTCTGATCTACCACACCATATTTGGTCCCCTAAGCACTGAAAAAGTTACTCCAGAGCACAGAGCTAGCAGCATTCTGTGGCACTTAAGATTATGGCCTAATTGCGCCCTCAACACCCCTACTTCTGCAAATAAAATGAAGGCCAATTTAATTTAGGCAATCTTTTAGGGCTTATGGTGCCATCTCTCCACTTCCCCTCCCCCACTCCGTTAACTTTCTTTTTAATTGTTTTCACATTTATCCTCAATTCCCCTCTGTTGGCTATTTTATTTGTATTTCTCTCTCAATTCTAACTGGCACTGCCTCATCTTTAATATCTCTCCCTGTTTTTTTAAATTTATTTTCCAGTTTGCTCTTTGTATAATTCATCTTTGATAGCTGACATATTGACTTAAACATAATTTATCATGAAAAAAAAGAAAAATACATGAGTAAACATTTAAAATAATAAAAATGCTTTTACCTCTAGTCTTTTGTTATGTTATTGCTTTATTTTGTTTTTTTTTTTTTTTTGTCATTAAGAGTCAGTGACTTCCTCGTTATGGTTTACCCTGGCCCAGGGTAGTTTTTCAAGCCCTACTCATAATCTAAATCATATTCTCCAGAGAAAATAGGCAGCTATATGTTACAGGTTAATAATAAGCAGATTACCCATAATCAATATATTAATACGTGTTTTTACAAATATCAAATATACCCAAAGAACCTCTAAAAGTATAAATCTTACAATAAAAGATTATGGGAAAATGTATACTTATGGACTTTATATTTAAAATATAAAACTTGAGAAGAGGACAAGACTAAATTGTTCAATAAATGTTATTAGAACAGTTGTTAACAAAGATCCTTTAAGGATACAATAAATCATGAATGCTATGTTTTAGAGTAATTTGTTTAAAATTTGGTAGTCATTTATAACAAGATATGATAATATAATCTATACTTTTATATTCTACTAAAAATGAATATGCAGTTACTACACAATATTAAGTATCAAAACAAGTTTGCTTTAATGAAAAATTTCTGAAAAACACTAATGTCTTAAATTGTGCTTATATATATATATATCAGATGATTACCTACATACAAAGGTATATTTTCAAAGTCATGTTATTCCTGTAATTCATTGATGGTTTTTAGAATCACTATATTAATAAATTAAAGAAAATATTTTTATTCAATTAATATGAATCAAACTTGTATTTTTATCTACTTATTCTGAATGTATAAAGCTTTTATATTGTTTAATATTTTACTATCATCTTTACATAAATTTGCACATCTTGTAAATTTATAGAAGGTTTAGCTTCAGGAATGTATGGCCTAGAAGAATCTATATGTTTGACCAATATTTTCAAAGCATAAACATACAAAAGAGAATCATAACAATACCTTATTATGTGTCTGAGTTTGTCCAACCAGTATGAGAATATTGGATGAGATGATAGACAAACAGAAGTTAATTAAAATTATGGATCTTTCAGAGCGGATGTACCTAGTCAGAAAGAGAAAGTACAATTTTAGTATTCTATCATTGTTCAAATTGGTAGAGATCATGTAGAAATGGAAAAACAAAAATGCTATCTTTATAGAAGTTAATTGCTAAATTTTTTAAAGTAATTATTATTCCTAAGACATGCAATATGACTATGCAATGCACAAAAACTTATTCTAGAGCATTATTTTTTCAGACTTTATAACTCAGAAGTTCTAACAGTCTAAGTTACACATTTTCTAGATTCAGTTTTAAGTATCTTTACACATGTGCATGATATTAATTATCATCATAAATGTCAATAGGAACTCATAATTGAAATGCAAACCTCAGATTTTGAAATATTCTTTGTTTACCAGAAAGGTGTCATTAATTTCCAAAATACACGGACACTTCATCCTTTTAAGTACTTTTATGAATTCAATATTTTAAGAATGTTTGTTACAAATGATGAGAAAAATAAAATAACTCATTATCTCTGAAAACTAATCTATTCACATGCAAAAATCCACTATTGGCAGACAAGAGATAGTGCTTGCCTAGCATTTGGCTGACCCTAGTTCAATCCCTGGCACCCTACCCTCTGTTCCCTACAAGAAAGAAAATTAATCAGTGGTTTGAAAAGTTTTTTTTATTATCTTTCCATATAAACTTATAAAGTTTTGATACAGTCTAGCTATAAATCTTTAGTAACTAATAAATGTAATCCAGGATAAAACTTCACAGAATAATATGTCCTACTAACTGTTAACTCTTAGAGGATAGTAGTTATTTTACTATATTGTGTCCTTTGGTAAATAGTAACAGTAATAAAATGATACACATGTGCTTGTTGTTAATATAAGCCTTTTTAAACTGTATTAGAGTAAGGACACACTTATCACAACAGGCTTGAGTTTTCCTGTGTAGTGAGATTTGGGAGGGACAAATGTAGAGGCATTCAATACAAGATCAAAATCTGTCAAAATTATTTATGTCTTTGTCATTAAAAATACTAGGCAAAATTCCAGTGCATATTTTAAAAAGTCACAAATTCATGGTCCGTGTTTCACAAAAGCCTTAATCCAGTTCAGGTTTCAGGAAAGTAAACTGAAATAGACGACACTATAACAAACAGAAATCATTTTAACATACTTTTCTTTTCTAAAGAATTTAAGTAAGAGTAGCCTATATCGATTATCAATACAAAATGGCATCAAGTTAGTTGACCTTGTTCCTGAACCATCAGTAAATTAAAAATATGATCAAATAGAAAAACAGTATATAATGTTAAAAAACACCATCAGATATTAAGTTGGGAGAAGTTTGTATATATGATATAAAAACGTTTAAAAATTGCACTAAAATTGACCCTTTACATAACAGTAATAACTTTTATGACAGCACAAGGCACACAACTGATATATTAAAACTTTTGGTACTATTATTCAAGAAGAAAAGTATTGGAAATAAATTACGCAGGCTTAGAAGTTCCATTTCCATAGGTACTGGTTCATATTTTATCTTTAAAAGTTACCATGCCTAAACTTCAAAAATTTTGGAAAAAATATTGAATTCTTTAAACAAAAAACTGTGAATGTTTCTTACAATATAAGGACTACAAGGACATTTAGTTGCTATTTTATATGAGTCACTATATAGAATTTTTCTACACATGGAACACATAATTTACAAGTTAAATGTAAAGTTTATATTAGGGACTTGAATTAATCATATTGTTCACTTAAGTTGAATCTTTTTTTTTGTTTACTTTGGGCCACACCCTGCATGCTCAGGGGTTACTCCTGGCTGTCCAGAAATAGCTCCTGGCAGGCACGGGGGACCATATGGGGCACGGGGATTCGAACCAACCACCTTTGGTCCTGGATCGGCTGCTTGCAAGGCAAACACCGCTGTCCTATCTCCATGGGACCCTTAAGTTGAGTCTTAAAGCTTATAGAAAAATATTAGTTCAGTTACTACATTTGTAGAAAAGTTGAAGAATACTAACTATTAGCAAATAAAGTAATTTCCTTCATATTTTATGCCACATTTTAATAGATTATTAGGTGGCAATTATTAAGAAAAATATTGGAATAATTTTCCTGATTTTAAAAGATTTATTATGGATTGATAATTTCTCTGATAACTTCCATATATCCTATTGAGGGGTGAAGATAAAATATAATTGTTCCCTGAGCCCTATGTATTGAGATATGATACTTAATTCTAAAAGTTTCAATGATTTATTGTGATATTTTTGCTTATTTGTTGTCATCAGTTATATAGAGTTTTATTTTCAGATATGACTTAATCTGAAATTTATGGAACAGTAAATTGTTTCTTCTCAGTTTTTGTTCATATTTCCTTTCATTACAAGAATACCTGACTTAACTCTGGATAAGTTTGTTTACAATGCAATGCTATCCTAAGCATTTTTAAAATTTTCTTGAGTTTGGCAGTTCTTTCACTCTGTATTTCATTAACAGATGATTCCTTCATATGCCAATGGACCAAGATTTTACATATATTTAATTTTTATGAATAATAAAAATTTAATAATGCAAAATATAATGTCCTTTGGGGCTAGAGCAATAGCAAAGCAGGTAGAGTGTTTGCCTTGCAAGCAATTGACCTTGTTTTTTTTCCCCTTGCATGCCATATGGTCCCCCAAGCACCGCCAGGAATAACCCCAGAACACAGAGCCAGGAATAAAATGTGAGCACCGCCAGGTCTGATCCCCAAATCAAATATATATATATACATATATATAATTTACTTATATATTATATAAATATATATTTATGACATAAATATGCATATTTATATATAACACCCATATATAAATGTACATAAAATGTCCTAGATAAATATTCTGGAGACCAATGACTATTATTTAAATGATGAAAAATTAAATAACTATTCTTGTTGAATCATACTTAAAATTTCAGGACAATTTTATGTTAAAAACAAGATTGGTTAGCTATCAAATTTAATATTGAAAATACTAAAGCATATACTATTATTTTATAGTATAGTATTTAGAACATTTAAATATAATCTGAATAGATAAAACATCATTTATTTATTTTTGTTTTGGGGTCACACCCTGTAGCACTCAGGGTTACTCAGAAATCATTCCTGGCAGACTCGGGGGACCATATGGGATGCCAGGATTCAAACCACTGTCCTTCTGCATGCAAGGCAACCGCCTTACTTCCATGATATCTCTCAAGCTCCCAAAGATTTTTTAATGTGTAAAACTCTTGGAGGGGTGGGTTTTAACCACACGGAGGTGCTCAGGAGTAAATCCTGGCTCTGTGTTCATAAATCACTCCTGGCAGGCACCGGAGACCATATGGGTTGCCGGGATTCAAACCTGGTCCTGGGTCGGCAGCTTGCGTAGCAAACGTCCTACTGCTGTGCTATCTTTCCAGCCCCACATGTGTAAAACTTTTTAAAATTTATTAGAAAGATTGATCATTTGGTATAATTTTGTTATTAGTATATGAGTTGACATAATATATCTCACAGGTCTAATTTTACTAGAATAAGAAAAGTCCTAGGTATATATTAAAAATCTTGACATAATATCAACCAGATATCGTTTCAAATATTATAGAAGAAAATTTTAAGATTTTTGCCCTGTTTTTATATTTTTCAGATTTCCTTTAATTAATCTATCTGAATAGGATGTATTGTAATATTCAACTAAGATATTTTTTATCACATGACATTATCATGCTAATAGGTTCATATTACAGGTACATAAAATTTTGCTTATTTTCTGAAGTAATTTTGACAGTAAGAGCTTAAAACTTAAGAATTTATAGATCATATTTCTTTTTCTATTTTTTGTTTTTTTTGGGGGCCACACCCAGTGACGCCTAGGGGTTACTCCTGGCTATGCGCTCAGAAGTCGCTCCTGGCAGGCACGGGGGACCATATGGGAACCAGGGGATCAAACCGTGGTCCGTCCTAGGCTAGGCAGCAGGCACCTTACCTACTGCGCCACCTCCCGGCTCCCGAGATCATATTTCTACAATAGAATTTATAGGGTTATAATTAGAAATTTGACTACCATTTAAACTCTTAGACTCAGTAGTAATTTGATATGTAAACGCATTGTATTGAGCTTGAGATAAAGTTGGAGCTAAGTACCAGTAACTTGTTGAAGACTACCATCATATTATTATTTTCTGAAGTGTGTGTACAAGCATATTTGTTTTTCTTTTATCATCATAGGCATCCAGACAAGAAAATTAGGTAGACACGTTGTTTAGAAATATTGAATTCATTTACTACAATTCAACCATAGCAATTACAGATCTGCTGTAAAATACTTCTTCCTATCAATTAATACTTGGGAAAACATATAATGATTATTTTAGTCTTGATTTAACAATAACTAAACATTCCATGTCAAGTAAGAGCACTTGATTACATACCTCCATAATGCTGCATAGACAACTGCTAGAGTGATCAAGGCCAAGCAAGAAAGGCCACTGCCTACTATTAAGGTAACTGATGGTGCACCAGAGGATTCCATGATCTGTAAATCAAACAAAAAGAGCAAAGAAAAAAGATCATTTTTTTTTTATCAAATTGCAAGTAACTTATAAACTCAGGAAACTATCTTCACACTCAAAAATAGCTAACATAGCTTCTATTGCTGCCAAATAATTAACAAGTAACCTCCATATTTACACATTCTCAACCTCCAGAATGACTAATTCCAGCTCCATTCTCTTCTCTCCCACTGACAAGTATTAAAGGTGTTAGTATTTTAAGTGCTTGACTATGACAATACCATCATATAATTTTCAAAAAAAAATAACTAAAGCTACAACTCGGTCAATATTCACGTTACATTTTTCTAGCTCAACTTTGAAGCAGCATTTGTTTTTCTTAACTACAGTTTAGATACTTCACAACTTTTTTTTACTAATATTTGCTTTGCTTCCCTTATTAATTAATACTGTGTCACACAGTTTGTAAATATTAAAAAATGTCAAACTTTTTGACTTTTGAAACTTTGTTCGAAGTATTCTCTCATTTAATTTCATTTGCTTGGTTTTAAGGATATGAAATAAAAGCCAATTTTTAATTTAAAAACTTAGAATTTATTTTCATTATTTAGATGAACAAATATGTGAAGTTAATTTTCATAATACTAGGATAAGTCTCTAAATACTTGACCTTGAAAAAACAAGCCTTATGTCTTTTAAAACATATAGACATACTATAAGCAGTAACCAATATGCATGATTTTTCCCTAGATCTGACTATGATCCTAGCTAATAAAATCTGTAGTTTTTTACATTCTTATTATTGGAAGTTTAAAAAAATGTACTTTAAGATAGGGAATATTCCTAAACATAAGATATGCACACTAAGTTATTTTAGGCAATTATCTCTCAGAAAAAAGATGAATTATATGTGTAGGCCAATTTTGATATAAAGCTACATTTTTCATTATTATTTTCAATATTGCACTTTTTAAATAATCTTTCAAAGTCTAATTAGCAAGAATCTATTTTCGATTAGACAACCTATATAGCTATTTCAAAAACTAGTTTCATAATTCTGTGTACTTTTAAGAAATTATTTTACAATTTCTGAAAGTCCAAGCCTTCATAAAAACTTGATTTTTAAAAATGAATAGCAAAGGACATTCCCAGAAAACCTGTGTTGAATATGTCGAATGCAGATATGCAATGTGTTTGGCTATAGTGTCTGAAGTCTCCATTCTACCATAACAGTACCTTAAAAAATTTCCTTAGAACAGCCTTCCAGTTCTAAAATGAAGGTTAAGTTGGCAATTATTTTTACGTGAAAGTTTCCAGCAGATTTAAATCATGATTAAATTATATTCTCACAAGTATATTGCAGAAATTTCAAGTTAGAAGACATAAAATTGAGTAGAATTTAGAGTACACCAAGTAGAATTCATTTATATTTAAAAAAAGAACTACTGTAGCTAAGGATGAGAAGAACCCAATATTTCCACCCTGCAACATTTTCCAATTTCCCATTTAAAATGCAGTTCCCTGGAGAAGCACTCGCCACAATGCCCCTGCCTTTGCATGAAAGCCGTGTTTTCCCTTTGTTACTTACTATTTCTCTAGGTTGCTGAGCCAAAATGGCGAAGGTAGAGAGGCGATCACATAAGCATTTCGTATGGGATGCATCGGTAAGCACAGTTTTACATCCCTGGGTGGACCACGTTCCCAAAGACTCGTTCCTGCAAAGAGGGGGAGATTGGGATAAATACGCCTGATGGCCAAATCCGTAAAGAAAAAGAATGCAGTTTAATTGAAAGAATCGTCTACTGTAATTCCGGTAGAGGAAAAAAATCTACTTGTTGTTGAACAGGATGCAATTTAGATGCATCTCCAAGTCAAGCAAAAGAGAGTGCTTGGAAAAAGCAGGCAGGCAGCGGTGCAGCGTGCAGAGAGCTGTCCAGAACCGGAGGTGCTGAAACACGAACTAGCTCTGTCCAGCCCTCTGCGAGGAACAGCAGCGGTGGCGGCGGCAGCTCTAACAGCCGCCAGAGCTTTGGCAGCCACTTCCTATGCTCATCCGATCGTTTCAAACACCAAAGAGGCTTTTTTCATACCAGCTCTGATTCCAGTCCCATACTGTTGGATCATGAATGCTGTCTTTAAGACTGAAGATTTCTTTGAGAAGCCTGCCTAAAAGATTGCATATCAGAGCTGCGATAAGATCTTTGCTACTGGTTAGAGCTTTTTCCTCCCTTTAGATTTAGCTGCTGTGAGAATTTCGCCCTGGAAACGGGATGCAGCAGCGGCATCAGCTGGTTCTGACTCTCTATGCCTTTGCCTCGTATCCAAGGGAGGGGTGGGCTCAGACAGAAGCTTCCCACACCACTTCTTCACTCAGTCCAATGCGCCTCTGAGCCCTTGACATTTCTTCCTCTCTTTCGCCTCCTTGCCCTGGCGTAGAAACATTAAGCAAACCTCAAGTCTGATAGAACATTTAGAAAAATAGCCCCACCCCAATGTTCTGTCAGAAGAAAGAGGGCCGCTTCAAATGTGTCTTTGGTGTAGCCATTCAAAATTCAAAGCCTATGTTTTACTTCACTGAGCAGAACAATAAAAATGGTATCAACCTACACCTTCTGGGGATGGGGGAGGATGGGGGAGATTCTTCCACCCCCGGCTGAACTACTCTACAAAAAGAGAAAGAAAACGGGGAAATAACTAGAGAGTTCGACCAATCAACTTTATTATCGTTACACGTGTTATATGCTGAATGTACCAACTGTCACATCCCTTCCCCCCAGGCATGGAAACTCTCCAGCAAGCAAATCTGTGTTTATATCTCTGATTTTAAATTTTGAAACAAGTTACTATATGTAATAGAAACCATTCTAAAACTCGAAGATAACAAATAGCTTGATGTTAATTTTGATATTGCACTTTTGATTTCACTTCCATCTCGAAATGTTTTAATCTTTTGGGTTATCATGCATGCAATCTATTTATGAGACAAGTCAGTGAGATAAGGTGCTCCTTGACAATTGGACTTCCATGTTAAGCTACAGAATATAATTCACACTACCCTGATTTGGTATAGAGAAGCAATAACTTTTTAATATTCATGACCATATCTTAATATTCATGAGTCAGCTACTCTTAATTATATTTTTAAATGCATATACTTTATTTGGGAGAGCTACATAAACATTACTTTTCTTCACCTAGACACTTCTAAATATTATGCAACTCAAAGTGTTGTTTCTTTTTCTCATAATGTCATATACTCATGCCAACATATTTTAAAAAGCAGTTATATCCTGAACTGAGACATTACTAAATTACATTTCTATCTAAACATAGTAGTATTTCTATTTAGTTCAGTATTGTATTTTGTGATAGTCAAGACCAAATAAAACTATTTTACTCCTCTTATTAAAAATTTTAAGAAGTGCTTCTTTTTAAGAGAATCTGTGTGTTTTACAATATTAAAAATGAATTAATGATTGAATGGTTCCTTTACTGCATTCTCTGTGTTTTCAGAGTAGAGGTGTGTTACTTTATTTTTTCAAACAATGTTGCAATGACGAAAAATCCAACTCGAAGTCTCATTAAAGAGAAAATTTGGGGCCCGGGAGATAGCATGGAGGTAAGGCGTTTGCCTTTCATGCAAAAGGTCATCGGTTCGAATCCCGGTGCCCCATATGGTCCCCCGTGCCTGCCAGGAGCGATTTCTGAACATGGAGCCAGGAGTAACCCCTGAGCACTGCCGGGTGTGACCCAAAAATCAAAAAAAAAATTTTGTTCTGTAAATAAGACCTAATATGAAACAAAGTTACATATATTTTTCAATGTGACATTGTCAGATATGAAATCTATGTTCAATACTTTTTTAGTTATTGTCATGTGAATCTCACGACATGCTAAGAAATGTAGGTCAATTTCAGTTTTTTTTGCAAATGATTGTATTTTAGAACTAGCCCATTTCTATATAAAATTAAGAAAAATATCATATCACAAGTTTCTAAGTAGTTTTCCTATAACTCAAACCCAAGTATGATATTCTTTTAATGTTATGACCCTTTAAATTGGTTTTTCTCTGGTAAAATTATATATATGTCTTTTTTAAATTTATTTGAAATATGTACCATAATTGTTTCTTTCTTCAACGAATTAAACTCATGATATTAGTGACTAAATGCAACTTTATATGTTATCTCTAATTTAAAACAAGTTCTAAGCACAAAATAATATATAAAACAGAACACATAAATTTGAAACCAAGAATAAAATATTTTGGGGTGCTACATTTAGTCACTTCCAAGAGTTAACAATAGCAACATATGGGAACCATTTTATGGAATTTGTACTGTTCTGTAAAATTTTTTAATACTTAAAAGTTGAAAAGTTGAAGCTCATAAATTAGGTTTTTTTTTTTTTTTTGGTTTTTGAGCCACACCCGGCGGTGCTCAGGGGTTACTTCTGGCTATCTGCTCAGAAATAGCTCCTGGCAGGCACGGAGGACCATATGGGACACCGGGATTCGAACCAACCACCTTTGGTCCTGGGTCGGCTGTTTGCAAGGCAAACGCCGCTGTACTATCTCTCCGGGCCCCCATAAATTAGGTTTTAAAAGTCACCAGTCTACATATTATTTTACAATAAAACCTATAGAATGTACTACTCACATTTTTTAAATATTTCATAGTGTATCCTTTCTTAAAATTTTAATTTAATGAGATCTTATAAAGCAAACAGATGAGCAGTAGAATTCATGGGAAGCAAAACAGTTTACCCATTCTGTGCAGAACAGCTTTTGAAATATGTGGAATATTCTAGTTACCATATTATTTTTCCAATATCAGAATTTTGCAAGATATAATTAATGGTATATATGTGAAATATTTACTTACTAAGCCTAGGTTGCTATCTATAGGGCAAAATATAGTGAACTATATATGAACATTAAAGACATCATAAGAACTATAGACTGATATCAGAAGCAAATAGAAAAGTAAAACATTATAAGTATAAACATTGTACCAGACATTATATTGCTCTTGTACAAAGTGTCTTTTACAGGTACTGACATTAAAATGGTGAGGGAATTAGTGAGCTGTAGAATTGCAATATAAAGCAATATGGAGACTGTTCTAAGCATGCTGCCAAATAAAATTTAAAGAAAATATGAAATCTTATCATAATTATAATTATGTAAATCATTGCTACAGTTCTGCAATATACTATAGTTTCTTTTTGAGATTTGAGTACATCACTGTGTTCTTAATTTTATGACAGCCTTAAGTAATATAACATGCAAGTAGAGTCTGTAGTATTTAAGAAGGAAACTGATCTATATAGTAGAATAAGAAGCTACTCAATAACAATCAATAGTGAAACAGTTCAAAAATTATTTATTATATCAAGGTTTGATATTTTCAAATACCAATGCAAGTAGATATTACCTTGAATCAATTATTTTTTCAAAATATTCTGCTTCTTTAATATATTAGCAGGTGAAATGTTATGAGTATATATTTATTTAAGAGGTTTATTATCTTTTATATTAACGGTCCACTTATTTAAGATTAAAATATTTGTACTAGCAATTTTTAAATCATGCAAAATTTCTAAATACATGTCTATAATATATGCACACTAAAATTGTCACAAATAATTTCTTAAGAATTGGAAAATTTGTGTTATTTTAATACACATGTTAAACTAAAGAAATGATATGCAATAGGTAGATAAGCAAATACGTAGTAGGTATATATATCTATATATAGCTATGTTTTATAGCATCTTATTCTTATATTACAGAAAACTTGGAGTAGATGCTGATATAAATGTTCCTAATTTAAATAGAAAAAGTTGTTGATAGTGATATCTACTTTTCAGGACCCTGCAAATCCTAAGAATACTTTTATCTTTAGCAACTGCTACAATGTCAAAACACAGTAATTCATAAAATTAGAGATATTTTCTAGAGTAATCTTATTGATGATGCAGCTCATTGTTTTTCAACATTTGTTATAAATTAATGGAATACTTAAAAAAAAGTTAAGCCCCTACGGGGAAGAGGCATTATTACTTTCCTCAAGTTTTTTAGATGATGCCAGTATAAATCTCAAGCTGAGTAATAGTGATTTATTCGAATGATTTATATAGATTGAAATGTCTTTATATAGATAAAATTTTTATAGATAAGAAATGTAAAGTGTAGTGAGTTTTGAAATTTGCTTTAAGTAAAAAGTCAAAATTTAAGATTGACACAGAAATTCTAGACTGTATTTTTTGTGCTAAATTGTAATTGCAATCTCTTTAGAAATATAATGTAACTGGTCTAGATTGAATGATATAGTATAAAGTTGGTGGGAGTTTGATTTGCACAAAGCCTGTCCAGGTTTGATTCTTAGGAGTTTATATGGTTCCCTAAAGCCCACCAGGAGTCATTCCTGAGCATGCAGTCAAGAGTAAACCCTAAGCATGCAGTCATGAGTAAGCCATGAGCATTAGGTGTGACACCCAGCAAATAATAACTATGTGATTAATACACTGATAACATTACAAGAAGATAGAAATGGTGAAAATACCTATTTTCTCTAAGAAACATTATAACATTTAAAGTCATAGTTTTAACAAAAATGAGTTATCAATGAGTAAAATTAGTTAACTATAAACTGTCATCCTTATGATTATAACCTATGTTTTAAGTGATATATGTATATTAATCAAATACTAATTATATACTAATTTTTCTTAATTTTAAATATATCTCATCTCTCTAGTGAAGTTAGTTTTGTATATAAAAATGTTAAACTATTAATTCTGAAGACGCAGTAATATAATATTTTTAAGTAATTTCCCTCCTAAAAATATCCTTAACATTTTGAATCAAAGAAAGTTTGTGCTCTGAAGTTATTTTTATATCAACTATCAAAATATTATTATGCTTTGGAACATTTTTACTATAAAAAGTGATAAAAAACTAAACATTATTTATCTATTTATTATCGTTTTTATGGTTTTGGGGTCACACCCGGCAGTGCTCAGGGGTTACTTCTGGCTCCATGCTCAGAAATTGCTCATGGCAGGCACGGGGGACCATCTGGGGCATCGGGATTCGAACCGATGACCTTCTGCATGAAAGGCAAACGCCTTACCTCCATGCTATCTCCCAGGCCCCACATTATTTATTAATTCATAGGGTTAATAAAGTTTATGGGGCTGGTATTTTTAAGTTAATAATGTCTCCCACATATCATAATATAATGTTTTCTTTATGTTATGCAAAAATTATTTCCTGGCACTGTATCCTTACATATATCTTTTTTTGGGGGGGGTCACACCCATTTGATGCTCAGGGGTTACTCCTGGCTAAATGCTCAGAAATTGCCCCTGGCTTGGGGTGACCATATGGGACGCCGGGGGGATCGAACCGCGGGCTTCCTTGGCTAGCGCTTGCAAGGCAGACACCTTACTTCTAGCACCACCTCTCCAGCTCCTTACATACATCTTGATACAATCCTTTATGCCCATTAGAGCTCTGAATATAATATTGAATTTTAATTGATAATTATTCACCAATATATTATGAGAGCTGTATTTTGTTTGAATGTCTTAAAGTCCACTATTCCACTAGGGCTTACAGATGGATATTAATTTGATATTATGTAAATTTCAAGGGATGTCTTAAAATTCTGCTGAATCACTTTATCACTTTTTATTTTATCACTTTTTATTTTATCACTTTATCACATTTTATCACTTTAATTCATTTTCAGTCTTTCTCCATATGTAAAAATGTAACTTGAAGTGTATCAATAAATTTTGATATACTCATCAATTTCCTTTTGGCCATCAAATATCATTTGATGATGAATTCTGAAAGACTGACCAATAGTGATTTTGTTCAAGTTAGTCAGAGCCCTGAGTCATTTCTAAATAGTCAATAAATGGGTAGCAAATTTTTTTCAAATACCAAAATTAAATAGAAGACACATCAAAAATATTGACAGTTTACTTCTTAAAGAAGCTGATAATCTGGTTGAGAAGACTTTACAAAAACTACGAATATATTTCCTGACTTATTAATTTTACAAATTATTCCCAAAATGTCTGTCAGTTCTGTCCTTTTATGCAGAGCCACTAGCATATATTGCCTGGATCTATCTTATTCTGAAATCATTGTTTCCATTGTCATCACCTACATACTATTAAGTTTAATTTCAGCACATTATTCAGAAAGTTCCTGTTGACATGTGTCAAAACATGTCACTCTGTTCAATACTATCAAACATTCTTCTAATATCACTTGGTTAAAAAGGCAAACATCTGATAGTGGCCCATAAAAACCTAAGCAATCTGATCTATTATTGTTTCTTTACATTCATTTCCAACTTGTCCTGACCTTGCCCATGAATTTCACTCAACATTGAGCTCTTTTTTATTTTATTTTATTTTTTTAGTTTTTGCTTTTTAGGCCACACCAGTGACACTCAGGACATTTTTCCTGGCTATGTGCTCAGAAATCGCTTCTGACTTAGGGAACCATATGGGATGCCAGTGAATCAAACCATGGTCCGTCCTAGGCTAGATCATGCAAATATTAGGGCTAAAGAGAGTGATTACCTTGCTCACAGTCAACACAGGTTTCAAGCATCATATATGGTCCCCTGAGCATGGAAGAAGTGATTCCTAAGTTCAGAGTCAGGACTAAAAGCTGAATATTGCCAGCTTTGGCACAAAAACAAACAATCAAACATAAAATGTGCACATAGCTCTTCTCATTTAAGTATGGAGCTTATTTATACTGCCTTCAAATCTTAGTAAAATATCTGGCTTACCTTATTAGAGGAATACAGTTAAGTGATATAACACTTCTGATATATATCACTCAAGGGTTTACACTTTCCACTTTTATCATTTAAACATTTAGCAGTTCAGCCTAACCACTAACTGAAAATAAGTGACCTACGCCAAAAACCAGAGAGAGGACTGAGGTCACCTTCCAATATATATTTATATATTGTAATTTTACCCTATATATGCTTTACCTATATATTTTACCCTACATAATTTACCATATGTATATATATTTTTACCCTATAGTGTAAACAGCTGAAGACTGCAGCTTCATGAATACACCCAGATAGGATCAGCAGTATTGAATCAATTGAACATAATTCAAGATTAAATTACAGAATTGTGAGCAAAAGAAAAAAATTTAATCCATCAATATTTAATATAATTTGCTTTATATGACATACTATAAAATTTTCAACAAGTTTTTCTTATTACTCATCACAAATTATGTATGTATTTAAATTTTGTCTAAATCAATATAAGATTCCTTGAGCATAGGCAGACTCTTATATTCACTTCCATATTTCTATCTTCAAAACAATGCTTGATACACAATAGTTATCCAATTAGATTGATTGAATTAAATACAGTATAGATTTGAATTGATAACATCTAAGTTTCCTGCATATCAGTTCTTTTTTTTAACACAATAGCCAGAATAGAATAACACAATGCCAGCTATGCTGGGTAATTTTGTAGCTATATTAAATCTTAGAACTATTTTTTGAAGTTCATGATTATAAGGATATTAGTAAGCAAAAATTATATCACTACAATTTGTTCTAAAACACATTATAAAACTAAAAGAAATTATTTTTAGGATAACGACTGCCATTTATGAAGATGGTAGTAACAATTTTATTGTCAGTGATATTATTTCTCTTTATCATTCTTTCCTTTGTTTTGAACTTGTGTAAGGATACTTAACATAATTTATCTCAACATAGCCTGTCAGGAGTGATTTCTAAGCACAGAGCCAGGACTAACACTTGAGCATTGCTGGTGTGGCTCCAAAACAAACAAAAATTAAGGAAAGTCTTATAGTTTTGATGCTTTAAAACTGAAAACAGAAGTGCTCGCTTCGGCAGCACATATACTAAAATTGGAATGATACAGAGAAGATTAGCATGGCCCCTGCGCAAGGATGACACGCAAATTCGTGCAGTGTTCCATATTTAAAAAAAATGAAAACAGAATATAAAAGAGCATGGAGGAAATAACATTATGAAATATAATCTAAAGAGATATAAATATTAATAAATATGTTTTCCATGATTTATTATTATATGTCAAAGTATGCCCTTGTCATCATTAGTAAGTCAATAAGCAAACATAATAATCATGCTAAACAAAATAACAACTAACATTTGTAAGTGTTTACCAAATGTAAGGTCCTGTGGTTTGTATTTTGGAAACATATTTTTATTCCAATATAAAATATCACAGTTAATAAGTTATTTTTCCATATAGGAAATTTATGATAATAGGAATAAATATCTCTATTGAGGGTCATAAATAAGGACCTTAGAGATTAAAGTGTCTGGATTTGGGAATTACACCACTGTATAATATCAACTTTATAATGTCCATGAAAGTGTTAGATTCCCTCATTTTGATTTTAATATTACTTTTACATATACAAGAAATAAATATTATCAAGAGATACTGTCTGTGCCAGTAACTGAACCCAAGTCTGAATGACTTCAAAGAGAATTCTCATCTTTGCTTTATATAAGGGGAGAAAAAAAATGAGTGAGAGCAGAGTAGGAACATTGAGAGTATCAACTTCGAGTTATTAAAATCTCACAAAAATAAAAAATAGAAGTATATATGTGGAACAAGAGTGATAAAAAAAAGTCCACTATAAAAAAGAAAATATGGTAATCTGAAGACATTGTGGACACAAAGTAAATTTGAGCACATTTAAGGTAATTTGTTTGGTTCAATACTCAATAATATTCCACATTAATCAAAAATTTCAGTGACACATTCCATCATTTGTCGACTCCAAGCTGCTGGTGTCCATGGGGCCTTGCAGGCAAAACTCTGACAAATAGCTCAGTCTTACTAATTAGAGAAGCCCAGGAGCCTATGACAAACCTCTAGACCAGGAGAGAGATAAAGAGGAAAAGATGGGTTTAGGACCAGGGTGAAATCAGATTAAGAGCCAGGTAACATAAAAAGAAATAGCTGAAAGTAACTGAAGGTCTGTCCAAATCAGAGAAAAAAAACATATTCAGGGGTAAAAACAGTTCAACCCACTTGCTCTTTTAACTCTCTTCAAACTACCAACCAACTCTCCATACCCAGACTTCCTGGAATGGGGATGGTGGTGGTGGTGGTGGTGGTGGTGGTGGTGGCTATAACTCAGCCAGCCAATCACAATTATAGTCATATTTAAAAGGGCAGACCTATTTAAT
>PVKC010000231.1:52442-79204 GCA_004027635.1 Crocidura indochinensis | reverse complement strand
CTTTCTTTCTTTCTTTCTTTCTTTCTTTCTTTCTTTCTTTCTTTCTTTTCCTTTCCTTTTTTTTATATCTCCAACAGAACCAACTTGATTGAATCATTATGTTCAGCCTCTTAAATTGAGGGGGGGTGATGAATGGTACCAAGTCCAAACACTTGCATGAACATTTAGTGGAAATAAAAAATGTTCAGACCTGAACATCAAACCCAAAGTCAATAACAGAATCTATACCTAATCCACAGCAAGCTGCACAAATAGAAATCAGTTACACCAGTATTCTGGGGAGTAAAGGAGGGAGATATGGGATGCATACTGGGAACAGGGTGGAGGGAGGACATCATTGATGGTGGGAATGCCCCTGATTTATTGTCACTATATACCTTAAATATTACTGTGAAATGTTAGTCATTCACTTCTGCCACAATAAAAAATTTTTTTAAAGTGCCATAATTTCCATAGAAGGGGACATGGAAAGGCAAACATAAATCACTAGTCCTAAGATAAGCCTGCATGTATCTTTGGGAGAGGGGTTGGGCCACACCCAACAACACAATGGGGTTACTCCTGACTTTGCACTCAGAAATTGCTCCTGGCAGGCTCAGGGAACCATATGGGATATCAAGAATGGAACCAAAGTCCGACCATGGTTGACTGCACGCAAGGCAAAACACCCTACTGCTGTGCTACACCCTACTACTCCAGCCCAAACCTGTATATTTTTAATTAAAAATAATAGAAACACAAGGCAATAAATATAAATACTTTACTCTCAAAAGCAATAAATATAGAAGGAAAAATAAAAACTGAAAAAGCAAAGGCAAGAATCAGAGAAGGGGAAAAAGGAGCCAGCTAGACAAATAATTTCTTCTGTGTATTTTCTTTTAAAGCTAAGTCCAAGACTAATCCAAAAAAAAAAAAAGGTTAACACAGGTCAGTAATCTAAGAATTATGGAAAAAGGTAACTTTGGCCAAGCCATTTTTACAATCTTTTATATGACGAATTCAAAACCTTATGTGTTACTTTAGAAGCCCATTAAAATCATTCTTTTTATTTATACACATATCCAACAGTCTAAAAGCAAAAAAAAAAAAAGTTGACTTTTTTAAAAAGTCCTTTTATACTAAAAACTGTCAACAAGCAAACGAAAACAAAATAAATGAGTAGAGTTTTGATTAGTGACACTGTGAGACGACCAGCAGACTGTCACAACAGCCACCATTGCTCTGTCCAAGTCTGTAGTTGAAAGCCTCTTCCCTAAAAGTGATTATACATGCTGCTTCTGCATTAATCCATGAACTTAATAAGCATTTGTTTCTCCAGTGGTGCCTCACTGTCTAACTCAACTACTTATATCCTGTAAATTTGCAGTCTGTTTGACTTCTAGAAAACAAAGCAGCCAGGCTTGCCTGGTCTCATCAGTTTAATCTTAGAATATCTCAGTTACTCAACAATCCATGTATCTTTATGTTCAAAGCAAAAAAAAAAAAAAAAAAAAAAAAAAAAAAGATTGGCACGGCAAAAGCAGTTATTAAAGACATGTGTCCCAGACTGTTCAGAAATTGTTAGTCTTTCTGGATGAACATGAAAATGTGAATATAGTATATTAAAAACGAATGTGGCTAATGAATTACTATGTGCTGAAATTACCACAGTCCTCTGTACTATAGGATCAGTCAGAAAACACATTTTCCAGAGAAAATAATTAGTCAGGAGAGTCATGAATCTGTCAGATGGCCTAGGAGTAGGAGTGAGTGTATGTGTGTTTCTATACATTTATCCAGTTATTTAGTTTAGCTTCATGAGTTTAAGTCTGCTAACATATGAAACATGAGTAAATAAGTATATACTAGCTAATGGGACTTGATCCCAAAGTTATTTATGTGCAACATGGTATCTTCACATGTGGAGCATCTTTGTGGCTGGTATTTTCTTAGTCTCAGTAAATGTGTCGGTTGGTTGTCTTGCACTATTTCAGGAAGATGGAAACCCCATAAAGACAAGTATTTCAAATAATCATCAAACCTTACCAGCAAGTTACTTGTAGTCTAACTCTAATACGTCACAGAAGTCTGCTTTTGTGCTTAATGCTAGATGATAACAAAAATGAATCAGCATTTTTTTCAAAGCTCAGTTCCTCAACTTCCAGTTTATATTTATTACAAAGTTTAATATATTCAACAATGTGAAAGAGTGTCAATCCCATTTGAATCTAGAAGAGGTTGAATAATGTTACAAAGGTCCACATTCAGTGAGTAGTAGAGCTTGACCTTGAATTTAAGAGATTAACAATGGAATCTCAGGACTAATATTAATAGTATACAGCAATGTTGGGCATAAAGTTTTGGTGAATTATGACCTGGGCCTAAGAGGTAACACTGAAATGAAAATTTTCAATGCCCTGGTCATCCCACCTTACACACAGTAAGCAGAGTATCAAATAGTTTTAGAGGATAAATACCCATAGTTCTTGTTCCATCTGATAACTTTCTACTTTGAAACAATGATGAGTAAGGAATGAAGAGACCATAGATTTTACTACAAACTCTACCTCTCACTTACCTAGAATACACTAAATAATATTTTTATTTTTCTTATCTTCAACTTACTCAAGACCTATGCTAAGGAACACAGTCGTATTTATCTCTTTTCAAAGAACCCTCCTACTTTCATTTCATTTTCTCAAAGAAAGTTCAAAGTGTATGAGGAGGCACACATTTCTAACTTCATTTGACGGGTGAAATAAATGGCAAAGTAAAGAACTTTAAATTACACCCAATAATGTCTGAGATCCAAAGCCATACTTTACCTTTCAAACTTTGAATTTACCATAAAATAATTTTTATAAAGTTCTAAAAATGTTAATAGATTGTTAAGTTAAATTTATTGCTAATAAGGCATTCATATATGTACTAGAGATTTAGGGGGTAGCATTTGGAAAAAATAGAATATACAGGCCTCTTCTGAAACTGGTTCTAACTTTTTGGAAGGTTTCAAGTTTGCCAGTAAAGTGCTTTTATATAAGCAGAAACCAGTTGCTGTGTCTCACTAGGCTAGTTATTTAGTTTCTCTCTAGGGCTAGTCATTTAGTTTAGCTGGTTATTTCATGTTTCCAATTCCAATGAATTATTAATTCTCAAAGAATATATTCATTACATGAATAATTAGTAAGCTTTGTGTTCTGTGACCTTAGGTTAAAATCCTTAAATTCATCAAGATTCCTTAAAATACAGGCATGAATATATAAACTCTAATTTACTATAAATATTTAAAAAAACACATAGAAATATATATATACAAATAAATTCAACTTGGTAGACTTGTTTTTTTTTCCTCATCCACAAAATATGATTAATGCTGCACAGATACAACTTGCTCCAAATACATTGCAATTATCTTTTAGTTCAGTGGCTTAAAACACTTGATTGGTAAGAATCAGGCCATGAGTTCAGACTCTTAAATGCTGAAACCATCCTACCAGCTCTGCTGTAAGAAATCCCATGAAAATGGGCTTGGAAGATAACCCAAGAGCCCTTTGATAGTGCACAAGGAGGGCCAGAGATATAGCATTGCCTTGTACACATTTGCTTTGTATGTGGCCCACCCAGGATGAACCTGGGTTCGATTCCTGGCATCCCATATTGGTCTCCCAAGCCAGGAGCAATTTCTGAGTGCAGAGACAGGAGAAACCAAGGACCACGACTGGGGTTGACCCAAAACAAACAAACAAACAAAAAGTGCCCAAGGCAAGGTGAGGCCCTGACCTTACACTGAAGAGTGTTAAGCATACTACAACAATCCCATTATATGGGGTCTTGGATCATGGGAGAAATGAAAGAGTCACATTATGGAAGGCCATTTTAGTTTTATCAGTCTTAATAGGACCTCTGCTGCTTCTATAAAGTTTGAAATACATCCACAATATCTGAATATAGAGCGAAGGTACATCTGTCTAACTAAGAATGTAATTTTTAAACGAATCTATGAACTAACTAATCTACTACAATACACATATTTTAATGCAACTTACCACTATAATACCATCTGCTAACTTTTGCAGGCATTAAGAACATGCCAGACTGAAGGTAAATTCAGGAAAGAACTATAATTTCTTTGAACTGTTCAATAATAGCTGAATAGTCTGCTTTCATCATTTATATAGAATTTATGTAATTTAACTTGAAAGGGTTAGTCATCTCACGAGAATTTAAATTTCATTAATTTAAATTTATTTTTATGCACAAAGATCATATTATTTCAAGTAAAAAAGAAAGATCAACTAAAATGAAACAAAAGGAAGGTAGAATCTAGCCACTTAAGATATTATATCCTCAAATTTACTCATATTTTTTTTGTTTTGTTTTTGTTTTTTGGGCCACACCTTTTGACTCTCAGGGGTTACTCCTGGCTATGCGCTCAGAAAATGCTCCTGGCTTGGGGGACCATATGGGACGCCGGGGGATCAAACCTCTGTCTGTCCTAAGTTAGTGCTTGCAAGCCAGAGCTGCCTTACCTCCAGCACCACTGCTCCGGCCCCAAATTTACTCTTTTTTTTTTTTTTTTTTTGGGTTTTGGGTCACACCCGGTGATGTTCAGGGGTTACTCCTGGCTATTTGCTCAGAAGTCGCTCCTGGCAGGCACAGGGGACCATATGGGGAACCGGAGGATCGAACCAAGGTCCTTCCTAGGTTAGCGCAGGCACCTTACCTCCAGCGCCACCACCCGGCCCCCAAATTTACTCATTTTTAAGGAAGATGGAAGTTAATTTTATATCCAGGATGAGAAGATGCTTCAGATAGAATCTAATTGCAATTTTAAGTAAATGAGAATTATAATAGCAAAATATGTAAACATAATATCTAACATACGCTTTAATTTTAACTGGAACATATAAGCTATGATGATAACTACAATAATTCATTCATCTAGCACAATATAACACTTTACGTTATTTAAAACACAAAAGGAATAATATGAAACAAATCTCCTGTTCAACTCAGATTTCTGCCTGGATGGATTTTAAACACTGCAATGTGAGAATGAAGAATCCAATTTGTCATCCTTGCACAGGGGCCATGCTAATCTTCTCTGTATCATTCCTATTTTGGTATATGTGCTGCACAAGAGAGCACAAGGATGGAGAATCCAGTAAACAGTAGTCTATTTGCTTCAAAGAAACTATTACTAGACTCTGGAACCATGAGGCAATATAGTAGAATGGAGGATATTAACCAAAGCAGGAGTCTCACAAAGTTTCTCAGGATTGCCTCTCTTGATCCTGACTGGCACCTGGTATGCACACAGAGATGAAGGCAGGTCTCCCTCAAGGCTTATGCAGAGCGTAGTGAGTGAGTCATAATGCTAAATAAGATGCCAATTTCTATAAGCTAATGGGAAATGTGGGTTTTTCTGACCTCGCTACAGAGAACAGCTTTGTTGATTCCATAGAGTCTAGAAAATAAATCCACCTTTATATTTAGGAGCATTCTTTAGAATAAGGGACAAAGTTCAGGAAAACCAAAGTCAATTACACGATTCTGAATCCTAGCAAAAAAACCTTAGCATAAAGCTTAGCATAGTTATACTTCTGTTCTTGTCATTTTTCAAATTCATTCTTCACTTTTAATTTTAATCAATATTTCAATATGCATTTACTAAGTTTCAGTTGGATGCAACAGTTCATCATGGTAAGAATGACTGTTTTCAACAAAATACAAAAAGTATATAACTATGTAAAATGTTATATTGATCAAAATATATAACATATATTTATAGCATATATAAAAATATACAAAACTATATATAACATATTATATATTGTTATATATTATATGTTGCAAAATATATAACAAATATATGTAACACGTATGTTATATATGGGTACAAATCTAACAACTATGATGTTTTATTTATAATGAATAAAATATAAATTTTCTATAAAAATATAATATGCAACATATATGTACCGTATATTCATTATAAACATTTTCAAGGTGTTTGCCTACTTCTCATGTATTTATTTACAATCTCCCCACAAAACCCCAAGGCGATTTTTTGAACCTCTTCTCTATGGGTTGTGAAACTGTACCTTGACCAACACGGAAATAGGCAATAATCATAAGAGAGAAACTCAAGCATTGCTTGTTATATTACTGCAAGCATACTTGATTCCACTATTGCTGTTAGAACAAAAATCATAAAATAGTGAATATTCTCCACCCTGTTTAAAGTCATAAAGAGAAACATAAAACTATATTTCAACATTATGTCAAATTTATGACTAGGTCAAATAAGAATATGGGTATTGATATTTTTTAATTGATTCAAATAATTCAGGTCACCATAGGGAATTGAGTTCTTTGTTGGTTTGTTTATGCGACAGTCCAGGAGCATGGGGCTATGTGGGCAGTGCCCAGGCTCTCTGTAGTGTCAGAGATTCAACACAGAACCTTGTACATACAGCCACCATATGAGTCACAGGGAGTTTATTAAACTAGTAAATTCAGTAATTTACAGACATTTAGTAGTTTCTGTAAATGTACATATATCCAAAGGACAAATAGCTAGTGTTTTTCTTTAGACGAGAGAAAGCATTGCTCCACACACACTAAGATGATATTATTTTTCTTAAACATTTTCAAAGCAGACATTTTTTACCCTTCTACAGATAAAAACATTGAGATTAATTTCATAGAAAATAATAAAATCCAGACTTCTAGATCCTGCCTAGAGTACACTGGTTTCCAGCAAATTATTTGCTGAAATTTAGATTTTCAAAGAGACAATTTTCATTCTAATCTTAAATGCATCTGTTGTTGAAGAATTTCAAAATGGCAAAAATCTCTTTGTGTACAAGCTTCATTCTGGCAAACATGTTAAATAGATTTTATCATATCGTGAAATAAATACTTAAAAATTAGAGATGTTTATTAATAATTAGCTTAATAGTAAGAGTTGGAGTAGGACACCTCTAAAAAACTAAAATATAGTTATTTAAGTGGAAAATATAAAGGTACACAGAAACCATGTAACATACATTACTAGAAAAAATAATGGTGTGTCTATACTCCCTGAATTTATCCAGCTTCATAGATTATAAAATTTCTAGTAAATACTATAATTTAATCATTAGGATCTTTAACTTCTGAATATCCTTGTGGCCCAGCAAAATCAGTGACTGTTTCTGGCAGAAAATTATTCAGTAGACAACTATCATCCAATAGACAACAGTTTTGTGGGATTAGTGACACAAAAATGGAAATTAAAATTCCATTTTGTTTCAAAATCCATGCATAGGAGTAATCTTAGAACATATTAACAATGCAAGTCTTATTTCAAAGAAGCTACCAGCATTAAGCACTGAAAACAGAAATGTGCTTATTATAACAGTTGTTCTTAGGTAGGAGGAGAATTTGCCTACTGGGGACATTTGATAATCCCTGGAAACATTTTTGTGAGGTTACTACTTGTGAATGTCTTTGACCTTTTACAGATAGATATCAGGACCATTACTAAACACCTTTCTGTGCACAACAAAATCCCCTATAATAAAGAATTATACACTCAAAATGTCAGTAATGGGGCCAGAGAAATAGTACAGGAAGCCTTTGCTTTGCTTATTACTGATCAGGTTAGATCCCAGAACAGTTTGTGGTGTCCCTAGCGCTGTCAGAAGATTTTATGAGCACACAACCAAAAATATCCAGCCTGGGACCATTCGGTTTTCCTCTAAACACACACACACACACACACACACACACACACACACACACACACACACACACACACCTCAAAAATCTAGAATGTCAGTTATACAAAAGTAAAGCTATGTTGATTTAAGCTTGCTTTAAGAATAGCAAATTTATTAGGAGCCGGAGAGATAGCATGGAGGTAAGGTGTTTGCATTGCATGCAGAAGATATGTGGTTCAAATCCCTGCATCCTATATGGTCCCCTGAGCCAGCCAGGAGTGATTTCTGAGCTTAGAGACAAGGAGTAACCCCTGAGCATTGCCTGGTGTGACCCAAAAACAAAGAATAGCAAACGTATTAGCATGTAAATAAAGTTATTTGTTAAAAGGGAATTACTAAAGCTTTATTGTTTGTAACTCAAAATGCTACCAGAACTCCTATGGTACAGAGATTAGGTACTTTTGAAATAAAAGAAAATTTTGTTTGGTTTTGTTTTTGACTTTTGGGTCATACCATGCAGTGCTGAAAGGCTAACTCCTGGCTCTGAGTTCTGGGATCACTTTTGGTAGGGCTCACCATAGGGGATGTTGGAAATTGAATCCAGGTCAGCCTCCTCAGGCAAGATAACCATCTTACACTCTCTATATTTCCTGCCCTAAAGGAGTTTTTGAATGGAAACAATAAGAGGATTTTACTATGGTGAAGCCTTACACTTAATTAGGTTTGTATTAGAATCAATTTCATTTAAATTTTCAGAAAAATCAGATATTCATGCTCTTTGCAATATGTCTTAAAGATTGGGTTTTCCAAAAACTTTGCTGAAGGGACCATAATCTCATTAGAAAGTAGCAAAGAAAAAAATCAATCATCAATGTAGAGAACCGAGTTAGAAGTGGCGTTGACTCAGTGACCAGATGCAGAAATAGGATCTTGCAAAATTTGGAGTCTGCTAAGATGTCACTGTGGATATGTTCTCTGATAATAGGACTGGTGCATCACCCTCCTCAATCCACATTTTATTGGAGAAGGTGACTTTATTGAAAATTGCTTGTATTTTGAGAGCAACAATAAATTGTTAGACCCAATCCAAATCAAATAGTGTACATGTCGAAACAAAGCCAATGGACACAAAAGGGATGCAGCCTTTTTAAAGTAGTTCTAAATGTATGAAGACTGAATAAAAACTCATTTTGATGCTGAGCTTAACAGTAATGGCATGAGTAGAGACGTGAATTTCATGTAAATTACACACAAGTTATGAATGCAGATCAAGAAAGAGCAAGAGGATTGATTTACTTCTCCTGATCTGAATGTGTATTTCTTTACATTTTCCTCAATGCTCTATTGTTCCTAAGGACACAACTAAATTGATGAGTACCATTGAATAACATAATTTGATTCAGATAGCTTAAATTACTCAATTGAATAAATAATTAGTTTGTTTTCTATAATCACTTGTAATAATTGTGTGGCTTTCCCAGAATACTCAGGAGCAATAGTAACTCTAGAAATGCTGAGTATTTAACATAAGACTCTCTCCTATAATCTTCAAGTCAATCTTATTTCGATTTAGGTAATGCTTTATATTTTTTTTTTCTGCTGGGTTACCTGTAGAAGAGTCACCAACATTTGAATAATCCAAAATATTTCAACCTCATATTATATATCTTGTCTAAGTAAGCTTTTGTGGGCTCTCTGACTTATGTTAAATAAACACCTTCTATGCCCAAGCCTTTATATTTCGCATAAACTGTCTTTAAAATATTCTCCAGACATTATTACAAAAGATGTTTGCAGTTCTAAGTTCAGTCAGTAATGCTATTTTTCTTCTTTTCTTCACAGTTTGTCCTAGAAGATACTGCAGACGGATCACTAGGTATCATGCCATAGCATCCTTAATGGAAATCCTTCATAATCATAAATTCAAAAACTTCAGTACATAATTGTAGAATCTAACTTAAAAAAGAAAAAAAAGTGTGAGTCAGGTGAGTTAACAGTTTTAAATGATCAGAAAGATTTCCATGTCATGTGCTTGGGGTGTCTTTAAAATTTATCTGATGTGAGAGATAAATAGGTTAAAGACCACTTTGAGGAAACGATAACCATGACAACTGGAGTTATTTAAAAATATTGTTTCTAATTTACATGCATTTTGTTCTAGGTCAGTTTAGACTACCTACAAGCACCCTAAGCAAAGGATTATATACCTCCTGAATTACACTTCTTTTCCTGACTTCTGAAATCTGAATTTACAAAGCTCATTACCATTAGAGATGGGTTTTGTTACATTACATACATTGGAAAATGAAAGGTATGTGATATATGTGCTTACATTTTTTCATTACATTAAAACACTTTCTGCTCAATCATTGAAAAGAAAAAGAAAGGCAAGAAAAGAGAGAAGAAAAAGTGGTGGAATAGGAGCATAAAGAAAGCGGTGATCTTTCAGAAATATTTATGCACTACAGAGAAATCTGAGGGCTCTGCTTTTAATGCTCAACATCTGTCTTTAAAAACATATCAATCACATGATCACTAACAGCTGTTGCATTAGATTTTTAATCAGCCATGATTTTCAAAAGGGAGAAAGAATGTCGTTGGATCAGTTGATGGAAAGTTATTGTTTAGAATGCACCAGCTTGGTACTGGCAGCAGACTCAAAATTTAAAGAGACAAAACTTTACCAAGTACGGTAAACATTATTCATGTGTGAAGAACTGTACTAGGAACAGTATAAATTACCCCACATGTTTGGAAGCCTAAAGAAAACAATGAACATGTATTCGAACTGATACATTTATTATAATATAAAACATGTTAACACAGAGCTTCTACATTCATAGTGATACAGAAAAGCAACACAAAAGCACCAAGCATTACATTACAATCACAATTAATAAAGGGTAGAATTATTTCTCTAACTTCAGAGGCATTAGTCCTTCCTGAGTAAGTATAATTGCCACTAAGGTTATGGATATCAATAATCATTGTGGGACTAAGGACATCAGAGACTGCCAATTATACATATGTAATATGTATATATACATATATATGTACAATGGAAGAGATTACTCCTGTTTTGAATTAACTTCAAATTTTCTTGTAAAAATCTTACTTGTCAGGTTTGTGCTATTTACCTTTTAAAGCTAAAGCAAAATGGCACATACTAAAATTTCTTATATTAACATAAAGCATGTTGTTCCAAATTAAAACCATTATATACTTACTTCAACATAATGTATTTTAATCCTCTCTTCACTGGGCCTTCTTAGTGATGTTCAGAGGGTCCTAAGATCACTCTGGTAAAGGCCAGATGACTCGATACCATGGACTGGCAGTGTCTAGAAGCACCACAAACACATAAGTTTATGCTCATGGAGATTTCTGGTGCTGTGAATCAAACTGGAAGTTTGTACATGCAAGGTATGTACTATAGTCCTTTGATCTATCTTCCAGATCCACAGACACTATATTTTAAAATTATTAACTATCTTTCTGTGAAAACTAGTTATAGCAAAATAACTGGTGTACAACCAGGCAAAAATAAAATCAAATTTACTTGTAACTTTCTAGACAAAGAGGGCCCGGGAGATAGCTTGGAGGTAAGGCGTTTGGTAAGGTCATCGGTTCGAATCCCAGTGCCCCATATGGTCCCCCGTGCCTGCCAGGAGCAATTTCTGAGCATGGAGCCAGGAGTAACCCCTGAGCTTTCTATTCAAAAATAGTTATAAAGAATATGTACACTTTTTTCAGAGCCATATTCATTGAGACTATGATGGTGATAAGAGTTATGTTAAATAGCAATGAAAATTCCTTTGAAAATATAGATTTCTATCTATAAAATGTCTTTTCCTGAAATAAATGAAGAACACAAAACATTTTTCCTTATAGAGAATCATTAGACAAATTATTATTGCTTAGCATTCAATTTCTTTGTTATAACAATAAATGTTTTCTTATATAGTTCTAAATTATATCCTATAAGATTCAAGAAGATAATCATGATTTTTCCCATTATCTATAGAATATGAGAAACATTTATTTGGAGACAAAAGTGCTTGCATTCTATTTTCCAACAGTGGTAAATAAAAATTTACAAGACCTTGGACTTTTCTAGATCCCAGTCTTAGAGCAATTAATTTGGTTACAAATAGAAATCAGGAACAATAATCCCAAATCTTGCAAAGTTTTGGAGAAATACTGGGATGAGAATATACAAAAACCTTTTTGAAGATGAGATAGTTGTGACTGATAGTGTGTGAATAGGACATGCTAAAGAAAAGAAAGAGAAGTCTCTATCAAGTAGATAACTCTGAGTGTGTGCCATGGTTCCCCTGAGGCTCTCTGATCCAGAGAAGGCCAGAACTAAATAGCTTGAAACTGACCACCAAAACTGAAGCTCAGTTAGGAACACTCATCATTGCTATGCTCTCATTCTGTAATGTGTTTAAGATTGACATTGCAATTCCATTTGAATAAATAATCTTAAAACTGTTCTGAAAAGTCCTTAGAGGTACGTGCTGAGTCATCAGAGACTGCCTTGAGAGTGAGAGGACAGGGAGGATGAGTTTTTCAGATGCCAAATCCTATTTGCATTTATCTTCAGTAGCCAGCTTATCCCCCCATCAATTGTTATTTAGGAAAGTCTTCGGCTGTGTAAAAAATATATAATAAAAGAATTTTAGGGGCTGTATTTAATATTTTGAAGTGAGAGAGCCTCAGATAAATGACATTTGGATGTAAGGGTTAGTGGATGGATGGTTGGTTTTACTTTAATATGAAGAATGGGTTCAGTAAGACAGATTTCTTGAGAAGTCAATACCATACATGTGAGCTGTAATAAATGCAAAAAAATAGGCTGCAAAAAGAAAAGTCAACAGATTTTAGAAAGAAATTAGAACTATACAATTAGGACTCCATCACATGGTTTGGAGAAGGGAGATACCTTCTCCAAGGGAGGTATAAGGCTACTACAGTGTGGGAACTAGACCAGTAGCATCAACATTTTCAGGTTCAATGGCCTCCTCAAACATTCAGAATCAAAGTCACCATTGAGGGAAGATTTAAGAGGATTTTAAAAATGGGCTATATAATAATTTTGCTATATGATTCTTGTTCATTCCAAAGTTGTAGAGGCACTATGATAGAGTGAGAGTAAGACTACTCAGGTTAATATGTAAGTGGATAGTGAGAGAATGAGAAAGATGTTAGGACCGTGATCATTCTTTCACTTTGAAGTAAGGAAGAATTAATCAGCTAGATATCTAGGTTTCTAGAAAAGGACAAAATTGAAATGATTATCCTTTCAGATATTTCATGTTTTTTGTAAAAGATACAATTCTACATTTCAGTAGCTAAACCAGGAGGATATTTAGTTTCATAATGTTTTAGCCCAAGCAGGCTCTGAGTCTCTCATGTGCTGGGCTTACCCAATCCGATCAGGGCTTCTCAGCCTTTTTTCTTGCAAAGAGGCTGCCTCGTGATCAGTTTGATAGATGGGCATGTCAAAAACTCAGGGCAAGAATCCCATTACTTAGACACATTTTGACATAGGAAAGCTGGGGAATTATATGTTCTGGTTGTCACTCCAGGAACCAGGTTTGACTAGATGTTGATCAATCTAGACCACTGAAAAACAGCAATTGGGAAATCTGAAGTACATAAACTGCTTTCTGAATCCTCAAAAGAGAACATGTTTACCCATGTAATGTTAACTTTGGCAGTAAGTGAAAAAAACCATGAAGTAAGGTATACTGATATATTATTTCTTGAAAGCACCTTTATTAGTTATTAAATATAATAAAATATATTCAACAATGTTGATAAATACAAAATAGAATACAATGTATTCAATATTAAAATATAAAATTAAGGGGCCCGGGAGATAGCATGGAGGTAAGGCGTTTGCCTTTCATGCAAAAGGTCATCGGTTCAAATCCTGTTGCCCCATATGGTCCCCCGTGCCTGCCAGGAGCAATTTCTGAGCATGGAGCCAGGAGTAACCCCTGAGCACTGCTGGGTGTGACCCAAAAACCACAAAAAATATATAAAATTAAATATTATAAGATAAATAATTATTAAAGATAAATCATAAAACCTTTAACAATATTTTAAAGTCATAAAAATAGAGGCTCAGTTATCTCTGGGTGACAACCCTGATCAACCAGTATGGGACTTGTGCCTGACAAAATAAAGTTTTGTTTTGCTTTATTCCAATTGTGTGCTCTCATACTTTGACTCTGGACCCTAACATTTCTGGGTTCATCCGGGATCAAATGATGATGACTCAGTCACCAATAAAGCTGACTAGGTCCTGTAAATATACACTGGTACCACCTAGAGGAAGGTGAAAGTCTAAAGGGAATGGAGCTTCAGCAGTTTCCTATAGGGGACAAATTGGACTAAGTATAGCTTCCTAGGACCAGAGTCTGTGAGGGGATGCCCCACTCTCCTACCAGGGAAGGCAGGTTTGACCGATTACCTCCTTCGATAACACTGGTGTGGTTTTGAGCCCCACTAAGTGTTTTGTGGGTTCAAGTGCCACTTAGAAGTGTTCTAGCATTGCAACTGGGTGTGATATGGGTTCTAGTTCTACTCTAGGACTTATAGATTTGAGTTCCATTTGGGGTAACAGTCACTTTGTGCCTGTTTGTCTTTGGATCCATCTTTGTGTCTGTCATGCTGTGTTTTCTTTATACCACTATTGTCTGGTCAGAACATGGGGAAAAATTATAGGAAGAATGCCACCCAACCCTGGGGTTTTTGGAATTTGGTTTGAGTTTAGCAAAAATTGTATGTTGTGTTATATGCCTAACATTAAGTCTTGTGTCTATCCTTGTACAGGCAAGGGACAGTGAAGGAAGGTCATAGATACCAGAAAAATCCCAATTGGCTTAGATGAAAAGTTTCTTTTTGATCAATCTCAGCTTCTTTTCTGTCATTCTGAGGGGAGGTGGGAAGGCAGAGGAAGATAAGCATGAGCTTATCTGCATTTATATAGAAAGATGGGGAGGACAAAATTAAGGAAGTAAGTTCCAGAGCTAAATGCTGGACACCAACTGGAGCCTTTCCAATGGTGGAAATTGATTGAAGAGAGAGGGGGAGAGAGAGAGGCCATTTTAAAACCCAATTTAAATGGGCTATAATATGTGATTTTGAAAACATTCTGTCCTAGCCTCTTCCTTCTAAGCAATTTAGAGATCTTATTGTCTGTATGCTAATGAGTAAACTGCTGATAACTAAAGAAGAAAAATCAGCCATTTTAACTTTCAACTGGAGGAAATTTCTCTAACTTTACAGGTTTCGAAGAATGAAGAATTGGGTAGAAAATGTCGCAAATTATTGTGGTTAACTTTTATTAGAAAATATTATTAATTTTTTAGTGCATATTATTGTTAAGGTAACTCAATCCCATGTCAATTTTGACTCATCAAACTTATTGTTGGGCTTAAGATAGCTTTATGTGTGAAAATCTCTATGGGTAAGCTTAGTAAAAGCTTCTTTCTAAATATAATGGTATTTGATTATGTGAATATCTAAAAAATGGGAAATAAATAGAACTGGTTTAAACATCTTTAAAAAGTACCATAAAGGACAATTTAGTCACACTAAGTAGAAGAATGTAGCAATTTGGTTCCAAATTGACAGCAGCAGTTTCAGGTTTTCCTCCTAGAGCCTTGGTGCTTAGTTCTAGGCTGCTAACTTAGGAAGCTGGCATTCCAGATTGGGAAGAAGGAGGATACAGAAAAAGTCAGGGAAAGAGATTGGATCACAGAGTGAAGAATGGACATCTCCAATGCTCCAAGCTGGTACAAATGGTTGTTTGTGGCAGCCAAGGCAGCAAACCACCTGTTGGAGAATGAAGAGAGAAGAAAAGGTAAGAAAAAAGAGTGTATTTGTGTGTTTCGTGCAAGAAATATAATGGGAAGAGTTATGAATGTTGGAAAAAAACAGAGGAAATTCTATGAGAATGTAATTATTCCATTGCATATTGGAATGGAGGAAAATTAAAACAGAACAAAGTAATGTGCAGAAGGTTTGAGGATTGTGTTAGAAAATCCAGGTCAACCTGGATTGTTATTAGTATATAACTAAATTAGAAATGTTCTAATGTTTTTATATAAAGAATTGTGAAAAAAGGAGATTAGATGTCCTAAGATGTTCATTAAGATGTTCATTTTACAGTGTTCTCAGATATTAGACCTTTATAAATTATAGGAAATTAAGGTTATCTAAATTATATTTAAAATTATATGGATAATGGTTTTTCTGTATGTTCTGTAAATTGAAAAACATATAACTTTATCCCTTCTCTTGATATCTTCAGTAATTTGGGGGGGGGGGTCACACCCAGAAGAGCTCAGGGATTACTTTTGGCTCTGCAGTCAGAAATCAAGCCTGGCAGTCTCAGTGGGCCATATAGGATGCTGGGAATCAAATCTGTGTCCTGGGTAGGACAAATGCAAGTCAAATGCCCTACCACTGTGCTATTTTTCCAGCCCCATATTCAGTATTTTTGATGATTTATGGCATTATGTTGGTTTGCATAAATACAGACAGGAAGTTTTCTTCTATGTAGTGGGGATTTTTTTTCCATATTTTTTTATTGTGACTAAAGTTCATTATACAGAATTATTTATGATACATAGTGGCAATGAATGAAGGGCATTCTCACCACCAATGTTGTCCTCCCTCCACTCCTGTTCCCAGCATGTCTACCACATCTCCCTCCTTTACCCCCCCAGAATCTTATTGCAACTGGTCTCCACCTTATGACTTGTTATAGGTTGGGTATTTATTCTGTTTGGTGTTTCAGTCTGGTCATTTTTTATTTACCCTACATGTTCATATGATTGGTCCTGGTATCATTCTTTCCCCCCCTGAATTTATGAGGCTGAATGATTCAAGTTATTCTATTCTGTTGGAGATAAAAAGGTTAAGGAAAAGAGGAGAAAAAAAAAGTTTGGTATCAACTACTATAAAAGAAAAAAAAATATCACCGAATACTATCCACAAGAGGAAAAGAAAGAAAAAAGTGGAAGAAAAAAGAGAAGGAAAATAATATCAAAAAACAAACAAAAAATAAAACAAAACAAAACCAGAAAAAAGTGCTGCAGTGGCAGGGTTTGTGTTACCCCATTTTTTTTTATAGGCACAGTAAGTATTGGGGAAGGAAGGAAATTCCTGTGACCTAAGAGATTCAGGGTTTCTCCACTCTTGAAGCATATTGTCATGGGAACAACCACTGGTTCCAAACCTTCTCCCAGGTTTTTTGCCATCTCCCAGGGTTTTTCTTTTCTTTCTTGTATGTGTGTGTGTGTGTGTGTGTGTGTGTGTGTGTGTGTGTTGTGTGTGTCCTCTCTGTTGTGGATGAGAAAATAAGGCCACTATAGCAAGCAATCTTGGTATTTGCGCAGGTCCTAGGACAAGACCTAGAATAGAGTCTTTAAGGTTCTAGAGGTACTGTTCCACCATTGTAGATATGTTCAGTTTTCTGTATCATGTGCTCCATGTTTTTGTTCGCTCCCTAAGCCGAAGTCTAGGAAATTATGATTCAAATGGTTCTGCACAGTCTCTGTTGTCAGAATTGGGCCTCTGTACTAAGAAATCTTGATTTTTGTAAGGGCCCTGGGCTATAGCCTAGGGTAGGCTTTTCTTTAATGGTCTCAAGGTATGTTCTGCCCAGTCACAGTTGTCAAAGTCTGTTTTCTGTAGTTAACACTCTTATATTTCATAGATCAAAGGACGTTACATCTTCTGATTTCCACTTAGTGTTAGGTGATGTGATAGGACCTCCTGGTCTTAGGTCAAGTTGTCATTTCCTTGCTGTCTTTGTTGTCATATTAATACTGGCTGGAGTATATCTCCCAAAGCAGCTTAGTTCCTGGTGTTGTTGCATGGGGTTGTTTCAGTTCTACGTCTGGGATCTGGGATTTGAGAATGAACTAACACTGTCCAATCTCGTGGAGACTGAGTTGTATCCACATGACATATGTCCAGGATGGGAGGCACCCTTGTATAAAAAGTGTGAGTTCTTATCCTTAGAAGATAAGATCTTGTGTCTGAGTCCATGATTTCCCCTTATTTACTGTGCCTATACAAAAAAGTATGATGTCCTTTAGTATTGCTGGTGCTATTCCGGGTAAGGATGACAGGCTACATGTACAGTACTATGGTGTGGTCTGAGCTTTTATCCTGGGCAAGACGTTTTCTTAGTTTTTGACCAAGCATCACCAAAACTGGTGAGGGTAGTGAAAATGTGTATATAAAAAATAGAATATATAGATAAAATTGAGATATAAAAAAAGAAAGGAACTTGAGAAAAAAGAGGAAAAAGGTATTTGAAAAAGAATATGATTGGGGAGGCTATCTGTATATTTAGGAATACATATCTTAAGATACATTATTATAAAGGTATTAAGCTTACGTAGGCAATATAGGCCTCCCAATTAGGTATTCTGAGATATTCTTGTGAAGAGCGAAAGCCAAGGTACTTTTTCATATCACAGACGTTGGTCTAGAGTTTAAGATATGATTTGCGGCATTTCAGAGTCTTATAGTGTCCTTGAATTGGGGGTTTTGCTGCAGTTGAATCCGGTATCATGTAACCGTCCACGATTTGATGGGGTGAGGGGGGTCACAAGCTTGAAACAGGAGGCTTTTGGTTGTGGTTTATTGCTGAGACACAAGATGAGGAATCAAGAGGGTGTCTTTCATTGAGGAGCTGATGGTGGTCTGTTGGGAAGGAGGTCGGTCTTGGTGCCTAACGAGTTAAAAACTGAGGGTAAACAGGGTTAAATAAGGGGGAGATAACAAATTCAGGTTGGGATATGGGGGAGTAGAAAGGTCTCTGGTTGTGGGAAGGCAATATAGAAGAGGGGCTATATACATTGTATAGATGAAATGTTATTTGAGTGCTATCCTCCATATATAGGATATTCTATTGTTTTTTGGGCCACATCCGGCAGTGCTCAGGGGTTACTCCTGGCTGTCTGCTCAGAAATAGCTCCTGGCAGGCACAGGGGACCATATGGGACACCGAGATTGGAACCAAGCACCTTTGGTCCTGGATCGGCTGCTTGCAAGGCAAACACCGTTGTGCTTTCTCACCAGGCCCGGGAATTATTTCTTATGTAAATAGAAAAACTTAAAAGTCAGGGACCTCAAAGCCCTCTGCCAGGGAAACAGAATTGAAAGGGGTTGAGGTTAAGTGACAAGTAGGGCAGGTATTGTTACAAGTACTCTGCTACCCTTCAGGAGACCATAGAGATAGATTGGCCTACAGAAATCAGAAATAGACTAGAATGTGTCTAGATAGCCACAGCCTGGGCCTGCTCTCAGAGTTGAGAAAAGTTCTGGAGATGTATAGGACAAACTTCCTCCAGGACACTTCTAAAGATGTTGAGAAGCTCAAAACCACCTATGATTCATCATGTTGACCTGACCATCACATTTTTACATCAGCCAAGCCTGGGTAACCCTGCAGTGACAGGTATGGAATTAAGGTCTTTATTGGTAAACCACCTACTCAGTCCTAGATAAATTCCCAGAAATTCCCTGTAAATAATGCAGTGCCCCAAATGGAGAGTTCTCCAGTCTTGCTTGGTTTATACAAAGGAACAAGCAATTTTTATTCAGTCATTTGGCAAGGATTAAGGTGAACTTAGAGAGAAAAAAATTATTTTTCTGTAGCTCAGTGAGTTAAATGCATTCTAGCAGGCTTAACTTAAAGCCCACTCCTCTTGGGTAATCCATATGAAAGTGTACTTTTTGGTTGTAATAGATGGTCAAAAAGAATGAAAATCTGTACATGTGATCACTACTCTAGCTAGAATAGTGGGAGTCAGAACATTAACTGAGAGAACGTATGCTGAATAGAACAGTAGAAGTAATAACTCAAAGCTTGTTTTATGTGCAGTTACTGAACCTAGTGGGGGTTCTGGGTCTCCTTTCCAGGCAACACCTGTAACCCTAGAGAGCATATCCTGAGAAGACTGACATCACATGGATGCCTAAATGCTCAGGGAACAAGTATAATGCTATGGTTCTTTGATTTCTGTTGTTTAACTTCTATGTTATCATTCCAGAATGAGGTCTGTCCTCCCAAAGATAGAGTCAATCATTTACTGCGCCAGGGTCTGAACAGTTTAAATAATATTCCCCTGTCTAATTGACATATTTTTCAGGTGTTGATAACTGCAGAACATAACCAGTAAATTTCAGGACCCTTATTAAGAACTGAAGTAGCATGAGATTTTACCCCTTCTTATAGGTAGGGCCTACAGTCCTTTGCCAGCCTAAAGAAGTTACAAAAGATGGGCCTTGCCCACATTCCTTTTTAATGACTTCTAAGGTGGTAATGTTTTTAGGGAAAATATGAGACAGAAAGGTCAACAGGAAAGCTGTCAGTGTAGTTAGGGCAAGAACTCAACTATGTAAGGCCAATGACATAATTTGAAAATTACCTATACCTATCTACTCCAGAGGTTGGGGCAAGTAGAAAGAATGAACCAGAATCCTCTAACATTTAAAGAGGATGGGTATTATAAGGAAAGAAGGATCAAAGATTGTGGTTTCCCCTGGTAACGTTAAGGGTAAAAGAATTAGCACCATGTGTGGGAGGCAGAAAAGGAAACAACCCTCAGTTGTATCTCTATGCAACTGAATTTTAGTTCCCTAAGTTGTTCTCTCTACCCCAATGATGTTTAAGTTGCAAAATTGAAGACAACACAGGAACCTTCTTTCTCCTTTCAGTGGAGAATCACATCCCAGATTGTGGATGAAGGGTTTATGGATCAAACTGTCGTCCCAAAGGTCCCCACTTAATTCTGACTTATGTAATTTTGAGGGGGATTCTGATTATGCTCCACAAGATCTCCCACTACTGAGGTGTAAATATTCAGAAGAGAAGTGAGTACTAGCTCATGAATGCAGGTCCCAGGATAGGGAAGTTTTTCTTAGAGCATTCTCATTTTATGCATGTCCAGAAGTCCCCCAAAATGTTGGGGAGAGGCAGACTTTCACTGCAGGATATAGAATGTGTCAGGGAAGCCAACTGGCAGCACAGAGGGAGCCATACACTGAGGTAAAGACTAGAGGTCTCAGGTAGAGTTTGGGGAGTGCTGTTAAACAGAGCTTTCTCTAGCGAAATATTATCAGAGCCTTTACTTCCTAATAGAGAAGTATCAGTTTAGGTAAATAAGGAGGAGGGCGCCAGCAGTTTAACACTGCCTGAGATGCCAGTGTAAGCCCCACCAAAAATATGGATTGGAAGAAAGCCTAGGATCAGATTTCCCCAGAAGTTGCCAAAGACTGTTGATTGTGCATACATCTAGAGCACTTTCTGGACTCCTTAAAAGAAGTGTCCTTGCAGAATAGGAGGAGTTTGAAATCAATATTAAAACAAAGTGGACTGTGTATGGCCTACGGGGAATAGATCAGGGGTCATCTGGAGGATGCTGCAGCAGGTGAAGGTCAGTTTGCAAAGAAAAATTTCTGCCTCCCAGTATGAACAGTATTTTACTCAATCACCCTGGATAACTGACTTGGCTAGGCTGCTACTTATTTGTGTGTGTGTGTGTGTGTGTTTGTGTGATGATTCGTTTTGTTTTATTTTGTTTTCGGGTCACACCCGGCAGCGCTCAGGTGTTACTCCTGGCTCTACGCTCAGAAATTGCTCCTGGCAGGCACCGGGACCATATGGGATGCCGAAATTCGAACCACCGTCCTTCTGCATGTAAGGCAAATGCTTTACCTCTATGCTACCTCTCTGACCCGTGTGTGATGATCTTAATAGATACTTGCATAATTAATGTCCTCACCCACTTATTCAAGGCATGCATAGATGCAGTTAAGGTGCTTGTGCTAAGGTCCCAGTATGTGCTCATAAATAGGGATGGAGATAAGAGAAATCTCAAGGAGTCAGGATTTGACTCCATAAGAGGAGGATTTGTCCATAAGAGGAGGACAGAATGTGGGGCCCTGGATTCTGAACATGGAGAGGTGCCATTTTGTAAGGACCACATGTTGTAAACCACATGTTATACTTCTCTTTCTCAACACAAGCTCCAGCTTCCTGGCCATACCAGGTAGCCTAGTCTGGAAAGGATATGATGAAGCAGTAGGAAGATACCCTAGACAACAGCCAATCATTTTAAAGATCATCAGAAGCTAAAACCTCCCTATATAAACAAGCTTATGACCTTGTCAGTAGTCATCTCCTCTGGGAGACAGCCCTGACAGATCAGTATGGGGGCTGTGGCTGACAGAATAGTTTTGTTTTGCTTTTAAAATAAATGAAAAATAGGCCCATACTAATCAGTTTCATATCACTGTTTATATGTCTTTCATAATAACAAGTTTAACTAGAGATTTGTTCCAGTTTATTGAGATTGAAGGAAGTAACATCCTGTCTTTAACATAACTTTGCTGCATATATGAGAAAATGATTGCTTTAAAATAAATACATATTTCGTGGAGCTGGATTTAGTACAGCTGGGAAGATGCTTACTTGCACGTAGGCAATTGAGTTTTGTCTCTGGAACTCCTAGGCATCATCAGGAGTGATTTCTGAGCACAGAGTCCTGAGTATAGCAAGGTATAAATTAACTCACTTCTCCCCCAAACAAATAAAAATACATATTTATTCTATAATAGATAAAATTTGAGATTTGTTTTCATATTATTATTTATCATTTGATTCTCTTAAAAGTACTCAGAGTTTTTCTTTTACATTATTTTATTTATTTTTTTAAATTACTTGCCCTAGCATTATGGGTAGATAATTTGACTGGTTTTAGAATAAGAGTTTAGCTGAAAAAGAAGCTTCTACCAAAGGGACATGAGAAGTACAAATTATTCCAATTCACATAGAGAAAGTACACTGAGAGTTTTGGAATTGATCTGATAACTGAAATTATGATCAATCAAGCATCATACCTACTTTGGAAAAAATTAGCATAATGGTGATCAAGGAGAAAATCCTAAAATAATTTCTATATATGATATACAGGGTATTTTCCTCGTGCCATTTCCATTAGTCTTTGTAGATTTTTTAATTCTCAAAACGGTTGGCTCACTGGTTTCTCACTAGCATGTCCTGCCTTTTTCAGTTACCCCCAAAAGGCTTTGAAGAGGGACTTAAGAAAAGAGAGAGAGAGAGGGAGAGAGAGAGAGAGAGAGGGAGAGAGAGAGAGAGAGAGAGAGAGAGAGAATGAAAACTGAATGTAGGCACTTGTCTTCTTGTCTTCCGGGAGCTTAGCCCAGTTTGATTCCTGGCACAGTGGGGTCAACTGAGCACTACCAAGAATGACTTCTGATCACATAGCCAGGAGTATGCCCTGAGCACTGACAATGAGTTTCCAACCTTCTTCCCTTACCACAATCAAGCTTGGTAAAGCTCACTTGAAAAACAACAGCATGAGAGCAAAACAAGAGGAAACACATGCCCAGACTGGGAAAATACACTTTGAGATGTTTTATTTATCTCCTCATCAGCTGAGATGTCCAAAGTAGTCACTTACATATTGAATATTTATAGTTGAATAAATTATACTATATTTGAATGTCACTCATGTCTCCCTCAGACATGGGGGAAATGGCACAGTCAGAGGTGAGAAGGTGTGAAAACAAAGATACTTTTCAAGGCAAGGCCAAGTTGAACAGAGAAAACAACTGAGATGCAAGAAAAATTTGATGAAGAGCAAAAGCTCCTTCTAATTAGCTATGAATTTTCCATGACATCACCAGATGAAATCCCCTAGAAAAGGGAGCGCTAAGGTTGATGGAAGATATTCCCTGTTCTTCTCTCAGGAGACAGACCATGCTGGCTGGCTGCTAAATCACGTTGCCATGGTTATTGTAGGGGGGCTGCCCATCTGGGAGGCAATTGTGACGGCTGTTGCAACGTGGAGGGGCCCTTAACCCCTCTAAACTTTTGTAAAAGTAGTTTTCTTTGTGCCGAGCTGGAACTGTTCCTCTGCTCACTTTGGTGGGGCCAGTATATATCATGAGATCAATCAAGTTTTCTAAGAGAGCATGGGCCAGAATGGGGTGTGCCTTCAAAGCATTACCCTGGCAACCAGAGGGCCAGTCTGGGACTACTGAGCAGGACAGGGACATCTTAGTGACCTTTTGTGTAAATGTGCTTCCTCCATCTTCTGAGAAAATTCATATCATCTTTCCAGTATTGCTTCTTTCCTGAAGTCTGTGCTATATCTTCCTTTGCCCAGAGAAAGTTCTTTGCACTTAAGTGTTCCTGCTGTGGTTTATTCCAAATTGTGAACTGGGAAACTAGATTCCCTGGAGCTAGTACAAGGGAAAGAGTAACTTAATAGAATTGCAAATTGAGTATCCTCACATTTTTGTGTCACTACATCCTGCAGACTTCTCTGCTTCCTGGGAGAAACTCAGAGAAGGATGAACCTATTTGAGCCAATATATGGGTTTTCAGAGTCTGAGGAGCTTCTAGGTATAAAACAGAAAGATGGAACCGCACAGATGGGAAAGACAAGGACAACGGCTGAATCTTTATTATAGAGTTAGAGGAAGAAAGGAAGTCAGTTATACACAAAAAGTAAGTTATCTGAATGGGTGATTTTCTGCAGATACAGAGGAACAGATACTCAGGTACAGTCACTCCTATTCAGATCTTTTTTTTTGGGGGGGGGCACATCCATTTGATGCTCAGGGGTTACTCCTGGCTAAGCGCTCAGAAATTGCACCTGGCTTGGGGGGACCATATGGGACCGAGGATGGAGCCGCATTCTTTCCTTGGCTAGCGCTTGCAGGGCAGACACCTTACCTCTAGCACCACCTCTCAGGCCCCTATTCAGATCATTGAGGACACAGAAGAGACCCAACCTTGCATGACAAAGAGAAATCTTGATTGTCTCAGAAAAAAAGCAGTATCTTCAGCTAGAAAGGCACATTTTTGTTTGCTTGAGTTCTTATTGTTCTATTCATTATTGATGATGAGCAATAAAAAGAAGTTTAAAAGGTAACACACATTGAGGGTTCCTGATTTCCCAGGTACTGTATAGAAATGCTTATTTATGAATTCACTGAACCGTCCCTGAATAAAACATAATGTCTAGACTTAATGCTGCAGGTGATTCCAAAAGTTAAGATTCCATCCAGGCAGTCTGGATTCATTGGTGCTTCCTCTACTTTACCACTTGACTCAATTGCTAGGCCTTTGATACAATTATCTAGAACAGTTTGACATTGACATTAAGAAGTAAAATAGAAAAAAAAAGAGTAAAATAGAGAATATAAAAGAAGGTAAGGCAAAGGTATCACAAAGCACTGGAATCATTGATAGAGCAAGATGGTCATAGGGAGAGGACAAGAAACCTTGTCTTGAACCTTGAACTCCAAACAAAGCAAAGGGAAATAAGCAAGGCGCATGGAAATAGTGAGTTTCACACAGATGCTTCACACCTGAAACCTACACATGTTCTAATGTTATTTTCTTATATTTTTGAAAACTTTACCCATGAAAAAATACAAATTACATTAAAAATACACTCCTTAGAAAAAGACACGCCTGCTAACTAATATGTAATTAATTGTAGCAGGATGGACTTCCAGTGCATCTAATTCTGGATGCTATTTTGTATTCTCCAAATGCATCTGATTCTTATCACTTTCATTTTCTTATATTATGTTACATTTTCCAAAAGTGACCACTAATAGTTTTATCAATAAATTTATATAATTCATTTCATACCAGCATTAACATAACTATTTAGATATATTGGCAAGCAATTAGAAACAGGTGACTCTTAAAATAAAAACATGACCAATCACAGGTGCCATCTGTTAGAAGATCTAGTTGGCACTCTTTCTTGGCCAGTCACAAAAGGAAACATTCTTAGAAGTAATATTATTTAATCTAAGATAAAAGCTCACATTCATTTTAGGACCAGAACACACAGATCAATAGGCAGGTCATGTGAAGAGGACACAGACCGTGTCTCTAGAAATGAGCTTGAGAAGGGCTGGAAGGGGCAGGGTGCTGAGGATGAACTTTGCTGCCCTCACAAATGCACAAGTAAAACATTAGAAAGATAAATAAATTCATCTCCTTTTATTTCAGAGTAAAATGTGCTTAAAAAGTTGGTCCTAAATAATTCTCCTTATTGGCACATTTTGGCCATATTGAATCCGATTGTTTTCCGTAGCTCATTTTTTCCTTATCATATTATTTAAAATATATTTTTTACTTTATTTTAATTTCTTAAACTTTCCTTCCATGTTCTTAGATTTTCAATTTCTTTGCCAATTTCGGTGCTCGGTGACATTTTTTTCCTTCCATTATTTACTTTTTGGCATCTGCCAATTCTAGGTTTTAAATGTCACTTTCCTTTTTTGAGCCCTACTTTACACAGTAACTCTACTAGGCATTCTCAAAAAGTTTATTCCATTATTGGGAAGGTCTTGGGATATAGTGTCCATCTGTTTCTTTGTGGTGTAATTTTCCCATCTGTGCTCTTTACTGATCACTTCTTCATCATTCCTTCTTTTTTTGTGTGTGTGTGGGGGTAGTAATATGTATGCACTCTATGTTATTTCTTTTGAGTATTTGAATGCATTAGTCATTTATGGAAGAGTATTGTGAGAGAAAATACATCAGGAAATTTGCTTTGCTACAAGTAGAATGTTTTAGAAAAGAAGGTTTTATAAAGTCTATGTAACTAAAATTTTGTTTAAACTTCTCTGGTGTATTCAGTTAATAGACATCAGCAACTGTGTGGAGCTTGTAAACCCCACTCCCTCCTTTCTCTCACTCCACAGATGACCTCAAGACCTCAAGATGAGTCTCCTGGATGCCTTCAGTTCAGGCAGCCCCTTCTCCACCACTCTTCTTCTCTCTTTCCTACTTTCCTCCTCTCCTCCTCCCTCAGCTTCTTCTTCATCCTCAGGCTTTTCCCATAGGCAGCAGCATGCTCAACTATTACTTCTCCTGAGAGCAAGTTATTTTACCACTTCTAACAGACTTGAAGAAATCTATTGGTTTTCTACTTCTTTCTTTCCTGAGTGAGTCCTCACAGTGTATTGTCGTGTGTGTGTGTGTGT